>JABUQX010065720.1:30000-32500 GCA_015478945.1 Trachelipus rathkii | reverse complement strand
AATCGGCCGAGAGGACCCCGACTCCCTTGCCAAATATGCGCTGTATTTTTTGATATTTATTTAGTTAAAAAAAAAAAAAAAAAATTTAAAACTGAGGAAGTCGTAAAACAAGTAACTGGTCATATATATTTTTGAATCAAGTTTTCACCCCTTAAATTGACTGTTAGGATCATATACAGAAAATATATTAAAAAAAAAAACAAAAAATATATCAAACTGACGGAGTCGTAAAACATAACAGAGTCCTATTATATATATATATATATATATATATATATATATAATATATATTATATATATATATAATATATTATATATATAATACCATATATATATATAATATATATATTATATATTATAAATATATATATATAGCGTATATATATATATATATATTAATATAACTATATATATATATACTATACTATAGATATATATACTATATATATAATATATATATATATATATATATATATATATATATATATAGATATATTACTAGAAAAAAACCCCACTGCCCACGGGCAGAGTCCTAACTAGAGAGGGGTGGGGGTGTCCCTCAATAACGTTTGAGTAAGATGAAGTCCAAGCCCCAAGGAAGAGATAACTCACATTCTCCCCATCCGACCAGTTCTCGAAAATGAGACCCTCGCTTTGTTATGGCGAGTGCCTCATAATACCAATATATATAATACCTAACGCGTAAAATATATATATATATTATATAATATATACTATATAAGATCAATATATACTATATCACATATATACTATATATATAATATATATATCTTATATTATATATATACATTATATATATATATATTACATATATATAAATACTTAATATATATTATAATATATATATATATATATATATATTATATATATTATTATATATATATATATATCATATATCTATATATATATAATATATATATATAAATATATATATATATACTGATATTATATTATAGAATATATATTATATATATATATATAATATATAATATATATATATTATATATATATATATATATATATATATATATAATATAATATATATATATATATATATATAGGTACTTTATGATTTCGCCAACCACAATAAAAAAAGAGTAGATGTAAAGTTGGTATTGCGTATTCTATTATGCAGCAAGAACTGCCTTTAAGGCATATTTTTTTTTCTATTTAAAATTCAATTTAATTTATTTTTATTTTTTATCTGTCTTCCCGTGAAGTTTAAAAAGTATAAAATATTAAATTTCAATGGAATTGAAAACCATTTTAAATATAAAGAATTTAATGTAATGAAATTATTTTTCCTAAAATTCGTCATCGTGCTTATGTTAAATATTTTTTCAAAATTGAAATATATGTATGAAAATAAATTAACACATTGTTTGGCAAGTACGTTCAATGTTTGTGTATGAGCTGTTTCTTGTTAAAATATTTTTTTTTTAAAAAGAGCCATAATCCATATCTAAAATGCTACAACATCTACCGGGAAAAGGAATACATTGCTGGAATGCTGGCCCAATTTTATTGCGGAAATGTAAAAAAAAAAAAAAAAAAAAAAAAAAAAAAAAAAAAAAAAAAAAAAAACTACAATAGCTACAGGGAAAAAGAATACATTTTTGGAATCCTGGTAAAATTTTAGATTTGAAAATGTAAAAAAAAAAAAAAAAAAAAAAAAAATTATTTTTAAAAATTTAATATTAATATGATTAAAAGACCTTTTTAAAAACCTTTTATAGGTTACTCGTTAAAATAAATAGACTTTCTATTAATTTTTTTTTTTTAACGAAGAATACCCCAAGGGATACCGCACCGATGGCAGGAGTCGGGGGGGTCTCTCTCGGCCTTCCGGGGAACTACGGGGTAGGACTAATTCCCCCTCCGGGGAGGGTCTCCGGAACCCCCGCTCTTTGGTATTTGGGTGTCGCGGGGGTTCCTCCGCCCCTCCCCTACGGGGTATGGAAAACGTCCCCCCCTGTGTTCCCCGTCGGCTCGAGCCCCCTACATTGCCGTGTAATACCTTTAAAATAATATATTATATATATATATATATATATATAATATATATATATATATAATATATATATATATATATATATATATATATATATATATATATATATATATATATATATATATACTATGTCCCCCGCCGGCTCGAGCTCCCCCTAAAAAAATAGCCAATTTTTTTTTCGGTTTTGCTGCCGAACTACAAAGTTGCCAGCGATTCCAACAATGTATTCCTAAGTTTCCCTGCTAAGCTTATTTAGTTTTGAGATTATGGATTGTATGGCTCTCTAGAGGCTGGCCTTTTATAAAATATTTAAAATTATAATTATAATATATAATTATAGTTATAATATTATTATTATTATATTATTATTATATTTTTATTAGAATCTGTAACATCAAATTATAGAAATGATCCAGCAAGCAGGAAAAGGAAATCTATAAAAGGAATAAAATAATGCAATGTAATATA
>JABUQX010065720.1:15000-22500 GCA_015478945.1 Trachelipus rathkii | reverse complement strand
GAATAAATTGTTTTTATGATTTTATGGAATTTGCTACAGGTGTATGATGGACTTAATAGGGAAATTCTATATGGCAGATTTAGTGAATACTGGTGGTTTGGGTGGTAGGCTTCTGAATGAATCAATGTAATTTATTCAGATTAAAGCAGTACACGAATGTTCGTTGTGCTACCTAACAATAAATGAACGTCAAAGTGATTGGTTTTAATATTAATTGGCGGAGCTGAGGCAAGGGATGTGTAATGTCTTCCTTGTTATTCAACGTTTGGTAATATGGATGGGTTAGGAAAGAATAGCAGGTGGTGGTGGCGGGAGATAGGTGTTAGAATGAAAGAATGGCATCAGAGAAGGAGGGGCCCTACCTATTAGTTGTGCAGATGATATTGGTTTTGTTTGGGTGAGATCGGAAGAGAGATTGAGAGGGATGGTAGAGAGATTTGGCAGGGTGTGTAAAAGGATGGGTTTGAAAGTAAACGTAGATAATTAAGTTTATGGTTGAGTAAACATCCTCGGTGTGAAAGTTATCTAAGTGTGGTTGAGCAGCTTGGATACAAGTGTCTGAGTTAATATATTTAGAATAATAAATGCCTAGATGAAAAGGGAACGATGATGCAGAGGTAGTAAGGAAAGTTGTGGAACTGGGCAGGAAGTGCCCTCGTGGAAAATTAATGATCGCGTTGGTGGATGTAAGGGTACTAAGTCCTTGAGTGCGCTGAGGGGTCCTACATGAGGGTAGTTGTTTTGTGTTTAAGATGTAAAAGTAGTGAGACTTAATGGTCTGGAAAAGAGGTATGACGAAAATTTCCCTTTAAAAAGGTTTTTAAAAATTTGGGGTTGGGGTTTCCGAAGAAATTTGGGGAAAAAAACCCCCAATCCCCTTAGGTGCCGGTTTTGGGTTTTATGGTGTGGATGGAGATTGATTAAGATGAGGAATGAACGTATTGAGAGAGTTGTGGGTGTGGGAGGAAAGGATAAAGTAGAGAAAAAAAAAAGTACGCTGAGAATGGTTTTGGTCATGGTGGAAAGGATTGATGATAGTCCGGTTGGTTTAGCGGATGCATAGTGGCGAGTGTATTGGGATCAGAACGCTGGGAGACGAAGAAATAAAGTGAAAATTGAGGTCCCAGTAAAGGAATGACCTGGAGGAGAGCAATGGAGTTTGACATGGAGGCGAAGAAGAAAGGGCATAATAGAGTGATAGTGGCTGGTTTTTTTGGAATGGGGTATGGTTATGGCCGCACCTGGGCAAGGAATGAACCCACACTGAACGGATGCCAGGTGAGGGTCATACGCGGTCCGTGAAAGTCTATGGTATTTAGATTTTCTGACTGCGACACAGTTCCACTAATTAGGTAAAATGGGGCGGTAGGCTGGGCCTTTCTTTTTTGACTTGTGTCATATTTCTTCTATGCTTGTACTAATTTCTGTTTCCGCACCGTTCCTCCAATCTTTGGGAAAATAAAGGGTGGTTTGAAATGATATATCATTATATATATAGTATATATTATATATATAAATTATATATAATATATAGGTTATAATATATATATAAATATATATATATATATATATATATATATAATATATATATATATATAATAATCATATATAATAATATATATATATATATATATATAGTATTATATTATATATATATATATACTATAATATATATATAATATTATATGTAATGTGATTATTATATATATATATATATATATATATATTATATTATTATATATATATATATAATATAGTATATATATATATATATATAATATATATATAAATATATAAGTATATATAGGATAATTTGGTTTAAAACCACAACTATTTCAATCCATATCTCAAAAACTACAACAGCTAGCGGGAAAAGGAATACATTGTTGGACATCCTGGTAACATTTTAGTGCGAAATGCTAAAAAAGAAAAAAAAAAAAAAAAAAACATATCTCAAAACACTACAATAGCTACTGCGAAAAGGAATACATTTTTTGGAATCCTTGTACAAATTTTAGTTCGAAAAATGGTAAAAAAAAAAGTAATAATAATATAATAGAAATAATAATATTGGCTATTTTTTTTTTAGAGCAGGGGACATAGTATATGGGGGAAAATGTCCTACCCCGTAGTCCCCGGAAGGCCGAGAGAACCCAACTCCTGCCATCGCTGGCGGTAAATCCCTTGGGGTATTCTTAGTTAAAAAATATCAATTAACTATAAAAAGAAATCTATTTATTTTATACGAGTAACTGTATAATAGGTCTTAAATAGCTTTCTCCCTATTATTACTATAATTACTAACAATAATTTCTTTTATTTTTTTTTTTACATTTTCTGAATTTCAACTCTTTTACCAGGATCCAAAAATGTATTCCTTTTCGCGTAGCTATTGTAAGTTTTGAGTTTTTTTTTTTTTTTTTTTTTTTTTTTTTTTTTTTTTTTTGTCTTTTTTTTTTCACATTTTTCGGCGACTAATAATGTTCCCAGGGATTCCAACAACTAGATTCTTTCCCTGTAGCTAATTGTAGTTTTTGAAATAGTTGTGGTTTTTTAAACCAATTTTCACCATATCAATATATATATATATGATATAGGTGATATATATATATATATATATATATGATATATATATATTATATATTATTATATATATATTAGTATTATATATATATATATATTATATATATATATCATATATATATAATGTATAATATAGTAAATATATTATATATATATATTATCTAATAATATGATATAATTATATATATATATATATTAACTTATATATGTATATAAATATATATATATTATATATATATATATAGTACTATATATATATATATATATTTATTAATATATATATATATTATATATTAGTTATATATATTATATATATATATTAGATATATTATTTATATATATATATAGTATATATATATATTATATATGATTATATATATATATTACTAATATATATATATAAATATATATATAATATAATATTAGATATATAATATATATATATATATTATAATATATAGTATATATATATAATATATTATATATATAACTATTTAGTAAAATAATACAACATTTTAGGGGTTGAATTTATTACTACTGTTATGTTGTGGGTTGCAACTATAGTGTATATATATATATAATATATTATATTATTTTTATAGTATATAATGATAATATATATATATATATAGTACTATATATATTATAGATATATATAATATATATATAATATATATATATAATAATAGATAATAAATGGGCTTTGCGCCACCGAGTTGCGCCTATGCGCCTATTGCGCACTATCAAGTCGTAGGCGCAAGGGCGCATAGGCGCAACAATTTTTAAAAAAGGCGGACTAAGCAAAAGCGCACAGCCAATTCTCTGCGCCTATAGCCGCGCCTATGAACAGGAGCAAAGCATTTTTTTACCCTAAAGAGTTAGAACTTAGACGTGGCAAACTTGTATCATTCTAAAACCCAGTGTAAAACTTATCTATATTATATAATAGTTATATATATATATACTAATATATATATATATAAGTAATATATATATAATATATATATATATAGTATATATATATGATTATATTAGCTAGTTCAATTGGCAACGATCGCTCTGAAATTTCAATCTTCTTCAGACGCTCGTGCTGAATCCTCCTGGGGAAAAAACATGGACCACAAGACATGGAGGAGAAGAGGATGTAGATATTAGTTTACGGGTGTTTTTAAATACAAAAATTAATAAATGTGTTTTCTTACCTGTATAAATAGCATTGCTTTTTATGTAATCCGCACTAAAGTTTATACTTTTGAAAAATAAATTTAGCAAATCAGTCCACCGCCAGTGAAAAAGTCACAGCGCAAAAGGCGCATAGGCGCAAAGGCTCATAGGCGCTGATGTGACAAAAAATATAGGCGCATAGCGCTAGGCGCACTAGGTCCGGCGGCATAAAGGCGCACTCAAAAAAATTACAGGCGCGCCCAGCTCTGATAATATATTATACATATATATATATTTATATATTATAATGCTACATGTGAAGCTTTGAATAGTATTTCCCGTATATAGTCATAAATCTAAATATGGAGGAAAAATAAAACACTAGATATCCTGCTAACTTGGAACAACTCAAACCATATTACCTTTTCGATTTACAGAAAACCTTCCTTCCCCCTGTCAACTCCATACACTGGTTTTCCTCCCACACAAAAACACAAAAACAGCTAACCTTACCGCGTTATACCTTAGAGCAATCATAACATGCTCCCCAAATAACCTTATCACTGAAAGCAAATACCTCTTCTCAACTTTCACCAAACTTAAATACCCTCCCCACATTATCACCAAAGCTTACAAACAAGCAAAACAAAAATTCTACAGTCTAACCCAACCCACAATTTGCAAAAACTCAACCATACTCCCCATACCTTACAATTTGGATCACAAAATAAAAAAATCCTAACCCCTCCATTTCCTTCACCCAAAACAAGACTTTCTCCCTAAAACACATTTTAAAACCCCCCTTACCTAAAACCCCCAAAATCAGTGCTTCTATTAAATACCATATAACAACTGTAATTCCATATACATAGGCGAAACAAACGACCCTGGACCGTGATGAATCGTACTACATACTATAAACACTGCAAAGAGATACCTCAACTCATCTCCTCACTCACCATCGAACCCTAACAAACCACAGAAAAAAACAACACACAAACATCTTAAAACATTCAAATCAAACACAAAAAAGGAAATTATTGAATCCATATATATTTACAACACGAATAATTAGAATAAATATCCAGGGGAATACAAACTGGACTATATAACCAATGTCATCATCCTCTCCTATAAATATTTCAAACATGCTACATAACCAAAGAAATTTTCAAGAACCATAAATAAAAATAAAATTTCCTTTTCACTCTAATTCCTTTTCCTTGTAACAGCTTTCTCCTCTAGTCTTTTAACGCCGAATAAGGCCAAGTGTTGGCTTGGGCTGAAAGCTCGCACAGATCTACCTTTAAAATACAATATCATTTTTGTTCATAAACGGAAGAATACACTTAAAATATCGTCTTAGTATAGATTAGATTTTGAAGTTCGAACAGTAAATTCTGGTTTAAATTCTCCAGTTTTTTTAACTATGAGTATCCATAATCAGTACAATCCCTAGTATACCTGCATGAACCTATATTTCAAGAGTCTTTGCAATTTATACGTTTGGTGTATAGTAAATATATAGTATATATATATAATTGATTAATAATATATATATATATATATATAATATATATAATATAATATATATATATATAATTAAATCCTTGACGATATATAATATAGTATATATTATATATATATTATACATATATAGATATATAACACAATATATGTTTTATATTGGGTTCTATGGTAATAGTAATATTTATGTGAGCCCACTTTGGTTCGACAATAATTGGGTGTCGGTGACATCGCCTACAGTGGAATTAAAAAAACAAAAAAACAATAAAAAAAAAAAAACCGTCCTTTAAACACAACCTCACCCCCCTCCAACTCTCTATGCTCGCGCAACAAACAAATTGTGGCTTTTAATGGGAATCATAAATAGCGTTTTTAGCTTCATTCTCTTATATATGTGCCTCTCTGTTATATTGAAATAACTCCGAACACAGCTCAGGGCTAACCACACAAACACACAACACAGCACACACACACAACATATATATATGATATATATATAATATTATATATATATTATATTATAATGTATATATATTATATATATATAATATATATATAATAATATAATATAATAGTATATATAAATATATATATTACTTTCTCACCTCTGACCGGAACCCCATCATTCAGGGCCGCCATACCGTATCCAGATACCCCGCCGCCGCGATCGGCCAGGTCCACATAGCATCCAGGAGTGAAATGATTCAGATGCTCTGGGTAAAGAATTTGATTGACAGATGAGTAGAAAAATGGGATGTATTTTCCGGAACCTGGTTACAATTTGTACACATGTTTGAAGTGGTTAGGTCGAGGTTGAACTGTGTTTGTAATATTGTAAGTTTGGGTGTGGCCGCACTTTTAGTTTGACAAAGATGACTGGCTAGATCTTGGAAGGGAGTTCAATCCTGGTGCTATTTCTGATAGATGTTTGTTTAAAATGTTGTTTGGTGGTCTGCGTCTTAGGTAGTTTTCTGTTAGTATTGTATGGATTTGTTTAGTGTATGATGATGTTGCTTAGTGGAGGTGGGATGTTTGGTCACAATTCTGTTTGTAGAGAGGGCTGGGTGAATGAAGGTTGGTTGTTTAAGCTGTGGTGTATGGCTTGGAGAGGCAAGTAATGGCTTAGGCTTGTTTTAGTGTTTGACTTTTCAAAGAATTGTGTACCTATCATATCCAGTTCTATATCTCTATAGGTAGTATCTTGGTTTCTTCGTGCAGGTGTTGTTATGGTGCTTTTATATATATATATATATTATATATATATAATATATATAATAAATATAATATATATATTATATATATATAATATATATATATACTATATTATATATATATATATTATTATATATATAATATATATATATATATATATATATATATTCGTAATGCTTTGTTTTGTGTGTTTGGAGTTTCTTTATGTTGTTTTTAGACAGAAGTGGGGGCCAAATAGGGGAGGTACTTTAGAGTTGGGCGTATGAATTGTTTGCATATGGTGTTGGATAGCTTTTTGTAGTTTGTGAAGTCTGTGCTTCTATGGTTTTAATATATTCAGTTTCCTGTTAGCTGATGTAATTATGTTGTCATGTGTTTTGTAAAGGTGAAATTGATGTCAATGGTTACATCCTGGAGGATTTGGGAGTTTTTTTAAGAAGGATATGGAATTGGTTGTTTAAGTAGATTTGACTGTGTAAATGGTAAATGAGTTGGCCGTCCAGTGGTCGATTAGTGTGATTGATGATTTGTTGGAGAGTCGGACAGTTTTGCTGTCTGTTTAGCCATGGTTTGAAGTTGATTGATGTATTAATGCGTCAGATTTATGACGTGTTTAGAGTCTGATGTGTAGTGGCTATGGTAAATGTCGTCTCCGTAAGTTCTTATGTTTATGTGGTCTGTTTGTGGTTGTCGGAGATCGGCTGTGAATATTGAATAAAGATGTGAGGGTATAGAATTAAATACTTGGGTTACTCCGTTTATTATTCTTACTGTTCGGGATTTTGTGTTGCTTCGTCATTGTGTTTTGTGCTGTTCTTGCCTAAATAGGAAGTTGGAAATCCATTTCCGTTTAGGTTTTAGTGGGGATAGTTGATTTTGTTATTTTTTGGTTGTTAATGTTTGGATATATATATATACTATATAAATAATAATAATATATATTAATATAATATATTATATTATATATATATAATATATATATATATATATATATATATTAGTTATTATATATAT
>JABUQX010065720.1:0-10000 GCA_015478945.1 Trachelipus rathkii | reverse complement strand
CTCTGCAAATTCAAAATTCTAATAAACAAATTTTCATCAATTTAACTCCCCGAACTTTCCCACATCATGTCACTGCACCCCAAAATCCTTTCTCTCCCTCCTCCCTCAGCTGCATTACTGGTGCATAACACGCATATAAAATCCACATTTCCCCCCCCAAAATTTCACTTTAACCCACATTATTCTCGCTCAACTATTTGCAGTACAATTTTACCGTTACATCCTATCACCTCTTCCCTCCATAACTATTCCCCTACTGCTTCCCTCGCCCTCGACTCTTCTACGTTCACCCCGGAAATCATACCTTAAAATTTCCAAAGTCCAACTCCTTCTTCCTTATTCAGCTTTGTTTCTGTGCAACCTAGCACAGATCCAAGCCTTTTTCTTCGAACATCGAACCCCACTTCTTCCCTTTTCAGATCCTCATTTATCCCTCTCAATTCATACAACCCACTCTAAATTAATCTCTTTTACCCATCCTAACTCTTTACTCCCCCTTACTCTCTTTATTCTGACCCTCTTATTCACCACTCTACTTTCCACTATTCCCACACTTGATTTGGCTGCACGCCTACAGGGATCTCCACAACCGAGGCACTTCAAAACCTCAAAGCTCCAACCCGCTGCAAAGCAACCAACAATACCCTAGAAAATACCGCTAAATCACCTATATTCTAATAACTAATTCACAATATAGAACTGATAAAACTTAACATTAAAACTGATGTTATTATTTACGAAATTTATAATTACTATTGATGATTTCTCTTCCTACTGATTGAGACACTCTTCTTCTCTCTAGAGTTTCGATCGTCCAAGTGAATAATCAGCATCAACAATCAAAATCAAAAATCAAAATCAAAAGGGAATTTTGATGTAATCTCCTTTTGTCTTGAAGATACTCTTCTTAGAGTTCCTTTGCTTTTCTTACACTTTATAGCTTTTCTTGCTTGATAAACTTCTTGATGGAATTACCTTCTAACTATCTTAAGAACACTCTTATTATTCACAAGAGTTCCTGTTTTTCCTAGACCAACTACTTTATTCTATGTTGATTTTTCTTCACAAGCCTAGTATTCTTAAATTTTTATTCCTTCTAGTTTGCACTTGAAATCCTTGAGATCCTTGAATGGTCTTCTTCAAATAAAACAAAGCAAGAAACCTCAGCAAATTCTAGAGTCCAAAAAGCACAGAAAATAGAAAAAATAAGTGAAGTCTGTCAAAATGACCCCAATAACACCTATCTATTCTTAAAAAATGAAAGTCTATTTAACCTGTACGCATATAAATAATTATTTTTCTTATTGTTGTGAAAAAAAATTGTAGTGTTGTTTGAAAAACTTGAAACTTTTTTTAGAGAACTTATTTTCATAAAATTTCCTTTTTTTTTTTTTTTTTTTTTTTTTCTCTTCACTTTCGCAATCGTTGCCAGCTGTTTCTTATATGATACGTATATATATATAGTAGTAATATAAATATATATATATAATATATATATAGAATATATAATATTATTAATATATCTATATATATATATATATATAATATATATATAAATATATATATATATATATTATTATATAATATATATAATATAATATATATTATATATATAGTATTATAATATATATATATACTATGTCGTTGTGCTTGGTTTAATTTTTATTCCAAGTATATTTCTGCAAACAATTTTCGTTTGTCTTGATCATCCCCCAGAATAACGCCTGATAAAGCATTTGACGAGGCATGGATGAATATTTTTATTGGCGTTGAAGTGCCGGGGTAGCTACGACTTATACCAGACAATTGTAGTGAAGCTAATAGGTTCTTCAAACAAACGTTGGAACTCATCGGCGGCCTGGCCGCTTAAAGCATTTAGATACCAGATACCTATCATCGAATCAACACAAGACGTAACGACAATTTTCAAGGGAGGATTCTCGCCTCCTAATATTATTATTTGTAAAAGGCTCTCACTTTTTCTGCATTAATTATTGAGGAGAGTTTTCACTCCTGATTTTTAATTTGATAAACAGTCTCTTTGAAAGGCAATAAAGGATAAAGAGGGATGAATCAGAAGCATATCAAACAATCTATATTAAAAAAATCACAGTACAAATTTATGCATAGAAAAGAATTACAATTTAAACTAACATCCCAAACACTCCTACCCATATTCCCAAAATCATCAATACGTAGATAACAGACACAGGTACATAAAAACTCAAGTAAAAAGAAAGACCTATAAAAATTATAGAACAATAATAATTATCCTGCCTAATTATTAACATGCCATTATATATATTATTATTTCTTATTATTATTATTATTATTATTATTATTATTATTATTATTATTATTATTATTATTATTATTATTATTATTATTATTATTATTATTATTATTATTATTATTAATAAATGTTTTCTGATGATGGATTACATCTTTTGGTTAAATCTTTACCTCCCAGTCTGATGTTAAAGCTTCATCTTACACAAAGTTTGGTGGGGATTCATCTGGACAGGTTCGGACAACATCACCACTTCATTGATACACAAACAGGGTCGGATGGGGAGTCATCTGGATAATTCGAACAACATCACCATTTCACTGACACATATTTTGTGGGAATATAAAGTTTTTTGTTTTCGATTACATATTTTTATTTTTCTCTGCAAAGATTATTGGAATGAGAATTGGATACTAATAAAGAATGAGTAATAGATAATATTTATTTAAAAAAATATAATATATATATATATATATATATATATATATATATATATATATATATATATATATATATATATATATAAATATATATATATATTATATATATATATATATATATATATATAATATATATAATATATATACAATATACTGTATACATATATATATAAAGTCAACATATACATACATATTACTATTATATGGTTTGATAAAAATATAGCTTTCTGCGTTTGTAAATCCCTGTCTTTATAGAATTTCTTTTAATTTATTTTAAAGATTTAAACCCCCTATGAAATATTTCATATTCGCAACACGGTTAGGCACTGACTTCACCAAGTGACTAGAGAACGCGGAATGAGGCGTTCCCAAGCTCCCTCGTATGCCCAGACCTGCGGCTATTGCATATAATGCGTCATAGCTACGGGGCAAGAGTTCCTACCGTTAAGGATTCTCACCTTTGCGGTGTTCTGATCGAAAGAGAGTAGGAAAATAAGAAGAAAAGACATCCCTGAACATGTCTAGTTCCTAAGCCAGTTAAATGTTGAAGAACCAATAAGCTAGCGTGAGAAAGACGCTTTCATTTTGCAAGGGAATTCGAGGTATGCCGCCTGAAGGGCGCCGTACTCTGAAATTCTTTCGCAACAAGTTTTTTCCATCGACTTATACTTGCGAAGCAAAGTATCGATTCACGATATAGTCCCCTTCGCCGGAGATGAGAACTGGTTATTATGGAAAAAACTATTTCACTTATCTCAAGGAACAAATCATAAAGAAATGAACAAGAATATTGGACATGAAAAAGAAAGAGTTCTGGTTGAACTAAACTTCTTACTAGATGTCGAAGCAAAATGAATAATGAGTAATTTCGTCTATCTTGATGTTTAGAGTATTCCTTTCGCCAAGAAAAGTATTCTTTGAAGAAGAATATGAGGAAGTTGAAAAGAATAACAAACGACCAAACTCAATAGTGTTTTATGGAGGCATATAAAGCAATGTGTGTCGCTTGTTTTTTCCAAATCTTGCGAAGATATATAGATAAGAAAATAGATATGTAGCATGGGGATAAGGTGTGGTATCTAAGCTCATATGGTGGGTCTTTCCTAATAACGAATAGACGTTTTAGGAAAATGTTTGCAATTAGTTTTTTGGTAAAATTTGACGTATTCCTTTTGATGGCCTATCTAAAAAGATAACAAAAACTTTATCTAGGGTTATTATGGTTTTTTGGTTCATCACATTGACTAAAAATATGTTTTGGTACTTGGTCAATTGGTGATTTTATTTTTTGAGTTACTTTTCCTTTTCCTTATCAGTACGCTAGTTTTTACTTCGGTTTTCCTAATTATTAGTCGGTGGGATATCTATTGCTTTTTCATTGGTTTCTTCGTGTAAATGATTGAAGGAAGCGCGAGTATTGTTAAAGCTTAAAAACTTACTTACAGTAACCATCTTCTATCCTTTGGGTACTTTTACAGTTCCATATCGTATACCATTTAGACTATCAAAGTTTCTTTAAAAGTTTACAGTGACGGAATCGACTTAGTAAAATGTTATAGTATGCAATTAAGCTACTAGTTTTACTATACTAATGTCTAGTATAACATGTGTTAGAGAAGTAAAATTAATTCTTAAACGTTAGTATAGTTAAGCTATGAGAAAGTTATTTGGACTAATGGTAATCCCATTTTAACAACTGCAAAAACATCCTTTTTAATATTAGTATCAAAAGCTATTAGTATTGCAGATCAATCTTCAAAGATATGATTGTGCTTTATACTGATAGAAATCTATAAGAAATGTTAGTATATTTTTATTATTATATCATGCGTTTAACAACACTACTGTTTAAAATAAAAAAAAAACTGTTAGTATCAACACGTAAAAATAAAAATATTAACGGAAGTGTTCATGCCTATCATCTTCCTGATTAGAAACATGCTAAGCGTTAAACAAAAATAAAAATATTAACGGAAGTGTTCATGCCTATCATCTTCCTGATTAGAAACATGCTAAGCGTTAAACAAAATGTTAAGATTAATGGCAAGGTTAGTTGTCATTCTCTTGCTGTTTTATATTTTTTTATTCTTGTCCGATCAACGAAAATCTTTCTTTTTCGAATTTTAATTTTTTTCAATGAAAAATGGGGCCCTCCCTCGAGGATGAATCTCGTAGGTAGGTATTGATAAAAATAATAAAACATAATCGGCAAAAAAAAATTCCAATTTTTTACCAGCTGAAACCAAATATTTATCAAAATTTTGACGTGAATTATACAAGTGCGATACGAAATGTATAATTATTTCTCAACAAAACCTAAGTTATTTGTTCTATAGACTAAAAAAAAAATATCTTTATGCTAACCAAGTATCTTATTTACACAAAAACCGCTTAATTATTTATACAAAAACGTTCTCATAATATCGCAAACCAAAATGATAAGTGGAGTGGGAGCTAAGTCTTCCTCTCTCTATTTGATGTCATTTTCATATTTATAAAGCAAAGATAGGCATCTGAGAGCTTCGCTGTAGCCTCTATTTGTGCCTAAATGCTTATCGTTATTACTCATTTTTCCTACCAAAGTCCCGAGCTTCTAGCTTATGAGAACTTACCATAAAATCTATGATTTGTCGTAAGGAACGATATGATATCTTAAATGAAATTTAAAAAGTTCATTTACTATGAAACAATTCGAATACTATACTGGGCGGTTACATCTAATGGGTTAGCGAACAAATTGAATACAAGCGATGATAAAAAAAGAATTCCTATAAGTCATATCATACAAACGCAACTCATTCCTAGCTTTGGTTCTTTTCATCTATTTTTCGGGATTTTTTGTCTCTCGACAAACATCCACTACGTCGATAACTAAGACTCACACTACTAGAGATCACTATCTCTTTACGCAGGGCTTATCATCGACAAGGAAAAGAACTTTCAGCATTTTCTATGTTGGGTTTTCTCTACCTCTTACTTCTTACCTCCTATATTGGCTTATTGAGACTTAATGATACTAGAGATCACCATCTCCTTCGTACTTTCTCATAGCCCTCAAAAAAAAAACTTTTAACGTGACCCAACATAGTCGTTTATCGTAAGTACATCCTTAAAACATACTTAAAACAAAAATATGAACAAAATATGAACAAAAATTATATGCAAAACTATCTTGACTGAACTATTTACCAACGCCAATACGATATCCTTTCCTGTCACACCAAGGTTTGAACTTGTTTCTTTATGTCACTCGAAATACTCTTCAATCGTTATTCCTCCTACGGCTAAACAAATTTTTAGCTCTGTTACCACTATCTTTATTTCCGGACGACTCAGCAGGGATGAGCTAAATTCGTGACATGTATAGGAAAGAAACACTCTCCAACTTCTCGAAACTTTTGATCAAAACCTCATAACTAATAGTTAGAAAGAGGCTAAATCGGTGGTTGAAAACCTACAACGAATGTCTAAAAAAAAACAAGCAAAATACACGCAATAGAACTGGATGAGCGAAGGTCATGTATATGTTCCCCTGTATAGCCTAGGTTCTGCAAATGGTAAGGACATCGTTTTGATATCTTAAATTCCTACAAAGAAAAAGAAATACTTTTGGGAACAGAAAGTTTGACTAATTTCTCACATATGACAAACTATAAAGCTCCAAGACTGTGTTGCACCCGTCTCTCTCCACTTATCTAATTAATAGGATCCGGGGTCATTGACTCCACTCCCTAATTTTAGAAGAAGTCTGTTGAATAGATGTGGTCCACGTCTCTAATGACTACAACCGAAATCCAAACTAGTGAACATGCAAATAGAAACATAAGCCTAATAGATTGCAAAATATTTCCCTAATCCACTAAAATTTTTGACTCAATAGGACACCGTTTTTGTCTTCTCTCGTTGTTCTGCCTCCCTTTGGCAAATTTGGGCTTTTCTTGATGGTACTTATTTCCCTGGTATTCAAAAGTTAGTTAACAAAATTGTAGCAAAAATCCAAATAAAGATCTGTAACACTTAGAAGAAAACGTTACAGACTATAGAAACTGAATCAACGAATATAATAGACGTACAATCAAATTTTCTAAATCCAGACTAGTGTCCAAATGTTAGATGCAACAATTACAAAATAACTAAATACAAAGCAATTTATACCAAATCCAGGAGATTTGTTCCCTCGTAATTACTGACATTGGCGGTGCTTTTCCGTTCTGTGATCTTTCTTTTGGTTATCACATCACGCACTTCCTGGTCACGCTCGGAAGGCTCGCGAAACACCTAACCGAATCCTTATTCCGAGCCCACCGATCAAACTCACTGTCATAAGGTTCGTTGCAGATATCAGATGACCTTCGAGTGTGTGAATTTTGATGTCTGGCCCTTTTTTCATGTCGTGTCCCGAACGACATCTACTCATTCAGAAAACTTTTGAAACATGGCCGCGCACTTTTTGGTAATATTATAGAACAGGAAAAATTCATGATGAGGGTAAAATTATTGCGAAATACATTAGTCAAAAATAGAAGAACTTTGCAAAAAAACTAGACACTTAAAGATAATAAACTTTTCTTAAATCGCAAACTAGATTTGTGTTATTTACACAGAAAAATTATATGTTAAAGTATCTATAAAAAGAATCCTTATACATTCCATTTTTCGCTCAATACAGACAGATAGATATACATATATATATATATTATATATCTATATATATAATATATATAATATTATAATATTATGATATAATATTATTTAAAATGGTATATATAACATTATATATATAATAATTAATATATATATAATATATAAAGTAGTATATATAATAATATATACTTCATAAGTTGTTTATATGAGGGTGTCGGTCTATGACTCTAAAATGTGTCTTTCTTAGCGATCTTTATTTGCATTGACAATCTCTCCTTCTCTCTCTCTAGTTAACGAACACTCTCGAAATCTCACGACTAAAAACCTCTTTTAGTACCTTCCCATGAGGGGTGAGCAATTATGCTTCGGTTGAGTGAACTTATTTCTGTCTCTCGGTCAATCGGATCTACTCTTGTGGAGGGGTACTTGGACATTTTCTCCTTTTCTGGTTCTTCAACGAAGGGGTACTTCTCGCCTCTTCGGTCTCCGTCGGAAGGGTACTTCTGCCTTTCCCGCAATCTTCTATTGCTGCCTCTCTTACCGATTCTCTTTTGTAGATTGAAGATTGACTGAAGCAGCGGCTTCATTGCCTAGACTGAATCTGTGTTTTACCCTATTTAGTTTTTAGTTTTTAAAAGCGAAATGTGAAATGATTTAACTAGTAGGCAGCCCCCTTTTTTTCAAATTTTAAAATTTTTTCCTTCTGATCCTTAGTTCAAATGTCGCTTCAAAACCTCCTTCTCTATAACTGGGCTTTTGGATCCATCATTCCTCGTGCCATCCTTTTAAGAGACTAACATATTACTAGAAACGATACTTCAAATTCAACAGTTAAACCCCACGGACAATGTACAAAGAAATGACTATTCTAATTCTACCGTATGCCTACAGTTATTTACCATGTATACTACCCTCACTTATAAGGATACACCACATCTCCTCACAATTCAGAAAATCCTCCATGAAGACGAGATGTAATACCCACCACTTCAGACCACACATCAATACGCGGTATCCCGAGAAGCTACGGTCCTTAACGCGGATTTGAAAGTCCTTTTGCGTCTGTTAACGAGTGCCTTTTTGCCTTTACACAGATGGAAAAGTTGAAGTCAGATTAAGATTTTTATAGAAATGAAATAATAATTGAATAAACTGCTAATGAACTAGGATTCTGGTGCGGGGCAGGGTTCCAAGGGGTGAAGGCCTTGTGGCGGAGCTGATAGGCGGCGAAATAGCGAGAACTTTGGGTTTGAAAATTCCTGAATTGAACTGCTATCTTATATTTTGGATATAGAACAGATTACCGGATGAAGATAATTCAAGATCTATATATAGTATAATATGATATTATAATATTAATATATAAGTATATTATATATATATATATCGTATATATAGTATATATGTATATATATAGTTATATATATATATAATATTATAAATATATTATATAATATAATATGATGTTATATATATATAATAATAGGAATTATTAATATATTATATAATATAATATAATATATATAATATGTGGTTTATATATATATTAGTATAATATAATAGTAGAAGAATAGATTAATCTTATGCCCTAAACTGGCATTATTTATATGTAAAATAATATTGACCACTGCGAGATAATACTAAATATAATGTATAGACAAAAAAAAAAAACTTGAATTATCCTTTACAAATTTCCTGAGTCAGTGTGAATCCTACTAATTTCCTCTCTTCTCTTTCCTGTTAGACCTATCCGAATGGTCGATCTCGGCTTTTTTATCGATATCTGTCTGGAGAGACAAACTGTCTTCCTCTCTCTCTGCTAAAGATAAATAAAGAGGATATTAGTCAGAAACAGTAAGACATATTGCAAATAAAATGCCTGTACAACCTCGTGTACAGATCTTCGCACCTGCATAGTTAGTGCAGTCCCGGAAGTGCCGCATGGTTTTACCTACATGTTGCTGTTAGACTGACTGGTGTACCATGGTTTCGGAATGCAGCTATCATGGAATGCCTTCAGGGCCCCTATTCTGGGAGGTCTCTCGGGGTCGTAAGGGGATGCCTCCTTAGTCGACCCTCTACCTCTGGGGTTAACTACAGAAACTCAAACTGTTGATGCTAGACTTTTAATATTTTATCGTTGGGAAAATGCACCTACCAATTCTAACCTTTTTCACTCTCTTCTGAACTCCGAAATTTTTGACAAATGAAATAAACCAAATTTGAAAATTAGATTAAAACTAAATGCATTCCTATATAGTTTCAAAGCGCTGTTAAGTGGGATACAGTCCTGTATCCAAGTATATTCACATGCATATACTTACATATTAAATAGGGGTGATCTTAGTGTAGTTCCATGGGTTGTGTAGTGTGTTCGTATTCTCGGGGCTTTGATTCGTTGTGGTTATATATATAATTATAATATATATATATATATTATATATATTATATATATACGTATATAATATATATATATATATATATATTATAATTATATTAAATATACTATATAATATATTATATTATATATATATTATTAGTAAATATATTATATATATAGTGATATATAAGTATATATTATATACATATATATATATATATATATTTTTAGGACAAAAATACAATG
>JABUQX010065719.1:22500-27500 GCA_015478945.1 Trachelipus rathkii | reverse complement strand
GATTTCTGCGAGGAGAGAGGTATGTGTGTGTAAACTGAACAAATCTGGACACAAATCAAGGAATTACTTGTTAGTAATGAATGAGAAGTATCTGAGTGTGCTAAAGTGAGAAGTAATAATGTCAATAGTGAGTGGGTGAATAAAGAGGTGACGCAAATAGTCAAAATTTAAAAAAAGAGAGTGATGGTTGAATGTACTAAAAGCCAATGATCAGGTCTCCAAAGACAGGTGTATAGAAATATAAATGATAAAAAGAAAGACTAAAAATTGCTTACGTAGGAGGAAAAAAAGAGGCAAATAAACAGTTTGAAAGGAGGATGAAAAGGGACGTACAATGGAATAGGAAGCTCCTCTGGAAGGAAGTACGAAAGATTATGAAAGAGAGAAATGGAATCCTCAATGATTAATGAATAGGGATGGAACCTTCGTGACTATTGAAATGGATATGAAGGGAGTATGGAGGGAACACCTCGAAAATCTGCATAACATTAGCAGTAATGAAGAGGTGATAATGAATGTGTGTAGGTTTGATAGTGTAAGATGAAATAGGTATTTAAGGGATGACTTAATTATTATGGTGGAGGTAATAGATAAAGTGAGAAAGTTGAAGAATGGAAAATAAGCAGGTATATGTGGCATTACTGGTGAAATTATGATTGATTGGATATAGAAGTTGGGTAACAAAACGTTTATTGAGGGTATAGTTCCGAAGAATTGGAGCAAAGCAGTAATAGTAATCTTATTTAAGGACAAGGAAGATAAAGGACTTTGGAAACTATAAGGGAAATAGTTTATTGAGATTTGTAAATATTTTGCTGGTATTTTTGTTGAAAAGGGTGATTGGAGAAGAACAAGGTACATTCAGAATTTCTAGAAGATGTGTAGATCAAATCTTCACATTGAAACAAATGAGTGGGAAAAAGGGGGGAGAGAAGAAGAAATTGCATTTAGGTTTTATGGACTTGCAACAGACATGTGACAGGATTAATAGGGAAGCTCGGTAGCAAGTGTTAGTAATATATGATATTGATGGTATATATATATATATATATATATATATATATATATATATATATATATATATATATATATATATATATATATATATATATATATATATATATATATATATATATATATATATATATATATATATACATATTTATCTTTTGAATGGAATCAAAAGTATGTATGTTTGTATGTATGTTTGTATGTATGTCGATAGTGAAGAGTCTGTTAGAATAAATGGAGTGGAATGTGAAGGATTTAATATCAATAACGGAGTGAGGTGGGATGTGTTATGGCTCTGTTGCTATTTAATTTTATATGGGTGGGGTGGTGGAAGAATTTACAATTTAGACAGGCTCATCCTTTCTCTGCCCAACTCTGTGACCCACGCTGAACTGCTATGCTCAATATTACATGTACTCCACAGGTAAAGTCTGGAACATACTCCATTTATCTACTTTTCTAGCAACCTTTGATTTGCACAATTTCAAACTCTGCTATCGGCGCTTGTCAGATTTTAATTTGGCCCTGGTTAATTTTTTAAAAACCGATGGAATTTGTTAAGAACCTGGGCCTTTTACCCACTGGAGGATATATATAATGATATATATATATATATATGGTTATTATACTACAAAGCATATATATATATATATATATATATATATATATATATATATATATATATATATATATATATATATATATATATATATATATATATATATATATATATATATATATATATATATATATATATATATATATATAAAAAAAAAAATATATATTTATTATTATATATATATATATATATATATATATATAGTATATATATATATATATATATATATATATATATATATATATATATGCAAAAATATTTCTTCCGTACTATTAAGACAATGTTTTTAAATCAGCAATATGAAATTATGAAAAACTATAAATTATATTATAGATGTGTATATAAAAGTTTGGGAAAGATAAACTTTTTGAAGAATTCCTCCCTCTCATACATAACTTTGGAACTAATCCCTAAATTTTTTTATTTACTTTAACATTTTATAGCAATTTTATAACTCAAAGAAAAAAATTAAAATTTATTAGTGTTTAACTATTGTTAACTTATTTTCATGTTATATTTTTTTTTAAAAATCGAGTTACTAATATTTTCCTACCATTTATTTACTGTCTACATATATAATTAGGATGTACTAGCCATCTGCTTCCATTTACGTAGAACTCTTCATTATTATTTTTTTTTATTAGAAAAACAAAAAAAAAAAAAAAAAAAAAAAAAAAAACATAAAACCAAAAATAAAACAATGTTTTTTTAGTTGGTTTAAACAAAAAAAAACCATGTTGGTTTATAAAGGTTATACCGAACAACCCTGGTTTTAATGTAGAGTAGTGAAACTATGATTTGAAATAAGAGGTATAGATTTAAGATGCAATCTGATCAGATGAATAATCTTAAGGGCGTATTAAGTAAGGGAAGAAGATATAAAATGAAGAATTAACGTGTTTGGGAGTTATCTAATGTGAAGAAAAGCGTAAATGATAGAATAAACGAGTTTTTTTTAGATGGTTTGGCCATATGGAAAGGATAGATGATAGTCGATTGGTTAAACAGATGCATAGTGGTGAGTGTGATGGGAATTGACCTGCTGGGAGACCGAAGAAAAGTAGATGAAGTCAGTAAAGTAGTGTCTGAAGGAAAAGAATGTGAGTATGGCAGAGGCGAGAAGAAAGGTGCACAATAGGAGTGAATGGTGAGGTATTGAGAGGGAGGGGTATAGTTTTGGACCTGATCCAAGGGATGAATCCTACATTGGCGAAATATCACAGTAAGGGTCCTTAGTGGTTTGGTGAAGCCCAAGGGTGGATTTTTTTTGCCTGCGATGGGCTCTCACTTAAAGGCATGAGGTGAATGGTGTGGGAGACTTTCATTAGCCTTACGCCATGTTCTTCTAGCATCAAGTTGCTCTTTTCAGAGTCAAAGGGTAAAAGAAGTAGGTCTGTTGACTTTATTACATATTAATGGCTATTGTATTTTAAAATTATTAACAATATTTCTGAACAAATCAATACATAATGTTGTTCGTTTTCAAAGCTGGCTTTTTTATATCTCCTTCCATACGATAACTTTGATAAATATATATAAAAAAAACTATTTCCTTATGAACTAATAAATTGGCATAAATTAATTTAGTGAAACACATTCAACTATATCCTGCTAAAAAGTTAACTAAGTGTAATTTATTCTGCATGTCCTGAATTTCAGAGCAATACTCATTTTCGAATTTTTAAAATTTTCGAAAAATATCAATCTAAAAAATGAACTAAAAGAAATTTGAAACCTAACTGAATTTATTCTGACCATTCTCAAAACTACAAGTTCTGCAGTACATTCGTCCATTCCATTAAAGCGGATTCAAACTCATTACAGAAACATCAAATCTCAAGAAAGTTTGTGCAGTTTAAACATGATATCCAATAAAGGGAAATGCTGTTGAAATTACGAATGAGGATATTTTTTAGTTTTTATCATTTGATCATTGGAAAGTTTTTAACTAAAGAAAGAATAGCATTATTATATAAGAAAAAAACAAGTGTTGTTACGAAATGTAAACTGGTAAGGCACTTTTTTGAAAAGAGATTATTATTATTATTATTATTATTATTATTATTATTATTATTATTATTATTATTATTATTATTATTATTATTATTATTATTATTATTATTATTATTATTATTATTATTATTATTATTATTATTATTATTATTATTATTATTATTATTATTATTATTATTATTTATTATTATATTATTATTATTATTATTATTATTATTATTATTATTATTATTATATTATTATTATTCTGATTATTATGATTATTATCAATTATTATTATCATATTTATTTTATTATTATATTTATTATTTTTATTATTATAATACTTGCTATTTGTTTTCAAATTTTTCGTCTAATTAGGTTCCATTTTATTGGTTTTTAAAATGTAGCAATTTTCGTTAAGTTTTTATTTAGATTCTGAGGCGTTAAGCCCGACGAACTATTTTTAGGCTTCGTGTCGAAGGAGCGCGGCCGATACGGCTTCTTATAATAATAATAATAATAATAATATAATAATAATTAATAATAATAATATAATAATAATTAATAATAATAATAATTGAAAACAACATAAGAATTATAATAATAATATAATAATAATAATTAATATAATAATAATATAATAATAATAATAATAATAATAATATAATAATAATAATAATAATAATAAAATAATATAATAATAATAATAATGATAATAATAATAATAATTACATAATAATAATAATAAATAATAATAATAATAAATAATTAATAATAATAATAATTAATAATAATAATTAATTAAATAATAATAATAATAATAATTAATAATAATAATAAGAATAATAAGAATAATAATAAAAATAGTAATAAAAAAAAATAATAATAATAATAATAATAATAATAATAATAATAATAATAATAATAATAATAATAATAATAATAATAATAATAATAATAATAATAATAATAATAATAATAATAATAATAATAATAATAATAATAATAATAATAATAATAATAATAATAATAATAATAATGCTTTGAGATGACAATTCCACCTAAGTTATAATGATTGAATTCTTCAGTTGGTGATTTTAGTACTACAAGTTGTTCTTCTAGTAATGAAGAAATAAAATTTAAGACGAATAAAATGTCTTTAATTAGGAAAAAAATTAATAAGATTTCAAAAATTGAGAGATTTACAATTCACCTAAGGCAAATCAACTGGGAGGTAAGTTTCCCCAAGACATTTCAAATGGGAATCAAATTACTGAAGGCATTTTAACTGGGATACAAGTTGCCTATGACATTTCAAATGGGTAACAAATTACCAAAGGTATTTCGAACTGAGATACAAGTTGTCTATGATATT
>JABUQX010065719.1:0-2500 GCA_015478945.1 Trachelipus rathkii | reverse complement strand
TTTCTAGTATATGATCCTAACAATCAATTGAAGTCGGTAACGGACATGATTCAAAAGTATATAGGACCAGTTACGTTTACGACTCCGTCAGTTTAAATTTTTTTTTTTTTTTAAACTGAACAGGAATACCCAAGGGTAAACCGCAAAGATGCAGAAGTCGGGGTCTCTCACGGCCTTCCGACCGGGAAACAACAGGGTAGCGACCCTATTCACCCTACCTCCACGCGGTAGTCCGCGGGGTTCCATCCACACCACCCTCCATAAACCCCGCGCGTTATGGAAACCATAACGTACCCCCCCATCTGTTCCCACCCAAAAACAGCATACTCGCGCTCGCGAGCCCCCTAACTTCTATTATTTATTTTTTTTTTGTTACTTTTCTTATATTTTTTTTTACATTTTTTGTAATAAGCTTTATACGCAGAGATTTCAAATATTTAATTGGTTTTTCTGTAAGTGTCATACTTTTCGAGATATTTCAATTTTTTTGAAAAAAAAATATATATTTTTTTTTAGTTATTACATTTATATATAATAAGCTTTGTACGCTGATTCCAAATGATGTAAACTTGGTCTTTCTGTAAGTGTTCGTATTTTATCGAGAATTTCATTTTGGAAAAAAATATTTCACATAATTGTGATTTTTTAAAATTATTTAAAATTTTCGAAACTTTTGAATTCAGTCCGTTACCACTGAAATCCCATTGTTAGTATCATATAGTAGCAATATATTTAAAAAAAAACAAAAAAAAATCAAACTGACAGAGTCGTAAAAACAGAATAGGACCTATATATATATATAAATATATATATATAATATAAATACTATTATTAAATATCTCTAACAAGAACCCCAAACACAATACTACAATACTAACTACCTATCATAGTCATATATATAATATATATATACATATAATATTATATATAATATATATAATATATATAATATATATATATTATATATAATATATATACTATATATATAGTCAGTAGATGGTACCATATCCGGAGCGTTGCCGTCCTTTTCTCAAAAAGTATAAGAGTTATAGGTCTGAAACTTGGAAATATAATTATGTAATGGGATAAGCTCGAAATTCCGTGTACAACAATTCATAGTCTGTAGCGATGTATAAGAGGGGGCACCCCCGAGAGCGTAGCGCTACGCCCCCGTTTATACCCTTTTGGCTTTCCAAACCCGAGATTGAGTTAAGCCTAACGAGGAGTTTAGGTTCAAGCGTGATGATTAATCTCGTCGCAGACGAGATTACGTCAGGCGCGCGAGCGCGTGCGTGCGCATACACATACACATTATTTTATTATTACGTCGAAGAATCGATTTCCGAAGGAAATCGAATCTGAGTCGAAAAACGATTCCTGTAAGGAATCTCGTTTTTTTTTTTACGCATTCCGACTTCGGATTCCGCCGTGGTTGCTTCTTCGCATCCGGTTCTGAGTCCGATATATGTCTACATCGGGGTTAGAGTTAACGTATTCGCTTTCACACTTGCGTTCTATTTCATGTCAGCGTGATCAAATCCGTCCCAGCGAGTTTGCGTGAGATAGGTCACCCCTAAGGGTGTTGCTCCCTAGCGCAACGGTCAAACTCTCGTCTGACACCGTCAGGCTTAACGTTCGGCAGTAAACTTTGGCATGTAGTTCATATTATGAGTAATCTCGCTCGCCGCCGAGGCATTACCCGTAATCTGATTCTAGCGGACTCCCCCAATTCCCATAACGGAGGGCGAACGCTGACCAACCCTCTAAAAATAAATAATCTAGAAGACCATTAGAACCAACCATCCGAATGTTGAGATATGAGACATTCGGCCACAGTCGAGACGGAGACGCACACCAAGTTACATTGGACGACCAGATACAGGAGACGGAAAAACCTCGGCGAAAGTTGAGGATCGGTTTCGCGTGATCCAATAGGACCCTCACCGGACGGGGAGCACGTATTCCCAACAACGAAAGTTGAAAAACCAAGACAGAAATGCCATGGAACTGCAAAAACAGTAAGAACGACAGAACAGAACAGAAAGCCGAGAAGGACATGAGACGCGTAAGGAAAATGGAGCGAAAGGAGACAAAGAGAAAGAGAAGGAAGGCACATGCAGGACACCCCTGAGCAAGAGAATTCAGCATACCGTCATACAGCACCGAGTGAGGCCAAACGACACTGCAGCGAGCTAAAGACATGCCACCCGACGTTAAATAAACATCTCGTTTATAACAACAATGTTGGTGTCCCTTATAAGAGTTATCGAGGCCCGTAGATTCAATATTAGGTTATAAGTCCGTTATAGGGCGTCTAGGCACCCCATTTAGGGGCGGTCTTCGACTGAAAAAAAAGAGCACCAGAGTGCAAAACAGAGGTCGAAGGGGGAAAGAATGAAAGATGAATAAGGAGGGAAAGAATGAGGAAGGAGGTCTGACTCAGAGGTGTAGGAGTTGACAGCGCAACCGATGCGGGCTCCGGATCTCTCTCTCTTGGTGT
>JABUQX010065718.1:0-18244 GCA_015478945.1 Trachelipus rathkii | reverse complement strand
ATGAGAGAAAAAATAGTGTAATAAACATCCCTTTAATGTAATGAGATTCTTTCTTTTCAAACCAATCAGAGAAAGTAAACAAGAATTACGGGACGTACGAACTTGAACCATATTCAGCTTTCAAAAAAAGGATAATATAATTCTCGTTCAAACAACAACAACAACAAACAACAACAATAACATAGTACAAAAGAAGCTTTTAGATAACTAACCAACGAAATATTTATGCGTAAACGTAAACATGTTTTCACCATTAGATTAAAGCTAACCATAGCATTTACCAGAACTAAGGAAAATTAATGTACAAACGGACGAATTCTAACAACAACTTAAAGCCACGAATAAACTTTAACAATTAAAACAAGTTCCACCCACTTAAAGACACATGGTAAAGTAAACTGACATTGGGCATAACCAAAAACGTAACCTATTCATTACGTTCTCAAACACATCTCTAACATAATTAATATCGCTAATTATTACATTGGGACACAGTAATTATTAACAAAGAATTTATTAATAACCGTGTTTAAATTATCATAACAGGGAGCAGGCCGTAAAGTATGCTAACCGTAACAAAGTTTTCCACATTTAATAAAAGCTAACATAAACATAACCTGAACTAAGAATAAAATCTACAACGACAAACCTAACACACCTTACGTACGGAATTAAAACCACTAACATTTAAACAAAACTTTCGCACTAAACAGCAAGTAAAAATGTACCTTTAAACACATCGTACCAAAAAATCGTTAACACCATCGTGTAAAAGCGGGCTTACCCCTCCGAAGGAGGGGAAAGGGCTCAGCCCTTCGGGCTGAGGGCCCAAAGCCCACTTACACACCTTCGGGTGATCCCCCTCGCGGATTCACACCCTTTTTTCAAGGGGGGCATCCCCCTGGGTTTTCTCTCGGGAGGTAATGTGTTTGTTTAGATACTCTTGGTTAATGAAAACTATTTATTCGTTAAGTTAAGGTACGTTATTGTTAAATATAATAGTTGGAGCAATCCGTTTAAAATAACATTGATTTTGTTGTTGATAATGATGAGGTTTTTGTAAGATATTACTTGTTGTTATAGATCGAATGATAGGTTTAGAAAACGCTTTGAAGCTGGTTAAGTTTTTGATTGAGTAATGTTAGGTATGCCCTAGACTTTTGTAATGTTCTACGGTTTATTCACAGGTTCAAATTGATGTTTATACTCGAAACGAGTTGACACTTTGATAGATAGTGATCAATTCATTAAGTTCAAAAGAAGATGGTGGCATCTTTTGATAGATTTGGTCACCTTTGTAGGGATTTGTGTTAGATTTATACGGCTTTACCTGTATGCTAATTATGCTCGAAAAGCTGGGAAACATATCGAGTATGATATGGACCTGTTAGCTACTATACCTTTGATAAGTAGGGGAATTTTCAGGATGTTAGCTTGATTATTCATACGCGAAGGTATGTTAGGTTTGCATTTTGTACATATATTCCTAGGTCGCGGTTATTGATTTGGTTAGGCTTTTATTGATGCTAACACTTGTTGGTTAAAGCATATATTCGTAAGAGTTAGTATATTAAAGAACTTATTTTTATGTTATGTTTGTCCAAAATGATTACTTGAAATATGACTTGAATCAATAGATCAATTTATCAATAAATAGGTGGTTGGGCGGGTAGGGACTGCAGGATGGGTGGTTTTTACTGATTTACTGATTTACTGCTTTAAAAATCAGTAAATTCTTCGTTTACTTTGTTGATTATTTTTATTACAAAGAAACTTATTTTTTTATGTTACTGTTAAGGATAAATTTGTTATTTTTTTTTGTTAGTTTGGTTAAAAACTTTGTTATGTTTGCAATATTCGTTGGGGATTATGAATATTTGACGAGGTTATTGATGAATTTTTGTGAAATTTACGAAGTTGATGTAAACATTTGTTACGTTAAGCATTATATTCTTTTGTCAGTTTTTATGATGATTAGGGACAATGTTTATTGATAGAGCTTTTGTTAAATATTTCGATGTACTCATATCTAACGTTAAATTGTTAAGAGATATGATTGACAAAAAGTGTGAATAGTTTACATTTTGTAGGTTGTTTAGGTACTTTACTGCTGTTTAAGTGCTGAAAGTTTTGTTATGGTTAGTGGTTTTTTATTCGTACTCAGTAAGTAATATGTGTTTTTAGGTTTGTCCGTTGTACACAATATTTCTTAGGTTCTGGTTAATTCGTTTGTTATGTCTAGCTTTATTAATGTGGTGGGGTGGAAAACTTTGGTTACGTTCGTTAAGCCATTTACTCCGCTGGGTCCTTGTTATAGGAAATTAAAAATTAAAAACAAGATTATAGAAAGATAATTCTTGTTAATAAATAGATTAATATCCATTAATGGTAAAAAAAAAATTAAAGATCCGATAATAATGTTAGGGATGCTAGCCTTGTTTGGTAAAAGTCGTTATATTGAATTAAGGTTCACTTTTTGGTTAATGCTAATTGTCCAGTTACTTTATACATGTGATTTAAGTGTGGAATAGGAACTTGTTATAATGTTTAAGCAGTTATTTCGTTGCTTTTTAATTTGGTATTTAATTATTTTCGTCGTTTGTACCATTATTTCTCTTACAGTATTCTTGACTTATTGGTAATGCTTATTGTTAGCTATTAATGTGAAAACAATTGCTACGTTTAGATCAAAGTCACCTTGTGTTAGATTCTAAAAAGAACTTATCTTTGTACTATTATGTTATTGTGTTGTGTATGTTGGTTGTGTTGTATTGTTTGTTTCGTAACGAGTAATATTATACCCTTGATTGAACTGATATGGTTATTTCATTCGTTACGTCGTTATTCTTGTTTTAAACTTTTTACTTATCGATATGGTTTGAAAGAAAAGAATTTCTTCAATTACATTATAGGTAATTGGTTTTAACCACTTATCTCTAAGTTTGTTAGGTAGGATTAGTTTTTTTATCCGGCAATATAAACATCCTCTTTACTACTAAATGATTATAATGGAAGTATTTAGTTCATTCTTTTTCAAACCATAAATTTCCAGCAAGAATAAATAAACAAGATACGAACTACGATATAGAACATATCAAGTATGATGAACATCTCACCGTAATCTACTAACGACCTTGTTGATCTGATAATCTTTCACGAAGGAGATATCGTATCCCCACGATTATGTCGATTTATATATTTAATCAGTAAATAACCGAATGGGACTTGCTCATGCTTGGTATTCCTGCCAGAGGTGTCAAATATATAAGGATTGCATTTCACTCATATATTATGGCATATGCACAAGTTATTCTATGGTGTATTAAAAGTACTAGCATAAATCAGATTTTCAGTTTAGAGTTTGTACTGGTATTTTTCCTGGAAAGGAGCGGAGTTCTATAGAATAAGAACTGATAAGCCTAAAATTACGTTTTAACTTTATTCGTCCTTTTATCTCATTAGGTGAATTATGATATGGTTAACGCATTGATACTGGTTATGCTGACATTTTTTTTTTTGAATTAAATGTCACTGTAGCGTGTCAATGTAAGATTAACGTAAATATGTTAGAACTGTTAATGCTTGGAACTAAAAGTATAGATAGGGATAACCGTTTTTGTAATTGTTATAAAGTGATTCTTAGTTACCTTTACTAGGTTTATTAGTGCTTGGGAGACTTTGTTTAATAGTTAATAGTTATATTTAGGCGTCAAGATATGTGTTACGAGTATTTGTACTTTTATACATTAGATTATATTGTTTAGTTCATGTTACGCTATGTAAGTTTTATTGTTGATGTGGAACTTTATTACGTTAGGAGTAAGTTATACTAAATTCGGTTTAGAATCCAGGTAATAATTTAAACCTCAAGTTGTGAGATATACATTTTAATCAGTTAAAAATGTTACTGATGTTCCAATGTAAAGTATTAACGTTAATATGTTAAGAGGATATGTTTTGAAAAAAAGTAAGAATTAGGTTTTGACGTTTTTGCATTTTACATGTTAGGTATCTTTACTTGGTCTGTGTGACTCTATAGGGTGGGAACCTCTGTATAAGTTAACAGTTTATTTCATTTGTTTAAGGGGTGCTGAATAGTTTGTCGCTTTACTATTATTTTCTTTAGTTATGTAGCGATTATTAGCTTCTATTTGGATTGGAATACTTTGTATACGTCTTAAGCATACTTTTCGCTTGCTCTGTTATTTGATTAAATTAATAGCTTAACCCAATTGTTGTGATAATTTTTAGTTAAATGTTTTACTGTTTGCATTGTGATTAAAGTCTAAGATTCCAAACCATGTCGTTAATTAGATAGTTTAAGAGAGTCATGCTTTTGAAAAGTAAGATTAGATTGTACGTTTCGGTAACCATGTTAGTTGCTTATTTACAGGTGTTAATAGTGTCTTTTGGAACTTTGTTGATGTTAAAGAGTTTATTTGTGTGTAAGTTGTGTTTGGTTTGTCGTTGTACACTTATTTTCTTAGTTCATATGATGTATGTTACGCAATGTTAGTTTTTATTAATGGGAAATCTTTGTTATGGGTTAGGCATTAATCATCTTCGCTGTTTCTGTATGATAATTACAACAAAGGTATGGTAAATTTTTGTTAAATATTACCATGTTTAATGTAAAATTAAACATCGTTTTATTGTTAGGAGATATTACTTTGGACAAAGTTCTAAATATTTAACTATATAATTTTTCTAGCATTGAGCCTTCTACGTATGTATAAAACAAAATATTTTTTGTCAAAATTTAAAATTTGTCTTGAAAATTAGCTATTTCTAATAAAACTTTATAGTAATTTTGATTTCCTATATGAATAGTAATTCAATAACTTGTTCCAAAATTTTATATTTAACTTTCGATCTCTAGATTCAAATCTCAAAAATATTATTAATAATCTTTAGGAAATTAATTTAAAAAACTTATTAGGAATTTATCATATCTTCCATTTTGTCAAGCAAATTTAATAATATAGAATTTTTAAATTCATCTTCAAAATCTGAGAACGAAGCTCTCTAGGCTTTTGTTCATCATTTTTTTCGTAAACGGTCTCATTGGTTCAAGTTTTATTGTTTAATATTTTTAATTTATAGGTTAATATGTTTTAAGTTTGTCTAGTAATAAAACGGCGATTTTTTAAAAATAATGTATAGCAAACTATCTAACTATTTAAAGCTTTATACTAATAGTTATTTACTCAAAGTTTTGTAATATTAGTGATTTATTTCACTCTATAGGTTTTGAAGGTTAGTGACCACTATCCAGTTGAAGTATTGCTTGGTTCGAATACAACAGCTCAAGATGGCAGCAAACCATCGATAGAAGTTGAAACAGGAATACTTCTTAAACTGATTCTTTCATCAAAAAGGGAAGCAGGATAACAATGTAAACTTTGTTAAAACATAGTTAATAAAAATATTTTAAGTAAAAATTTGACCTATTAATCAAATACGACAACCTCACAGTACTGGTTTAATAAGGAAGATGATAATATAGGTTGATAGTGGTTTTGTAATTTATTAGTTGATTATACTTCTTTAGGGTATTAAGAACAAATGAAATAATGAAAAAGTATATAAGAAAAAATTGAACCTTTATAAATCAATAAGATAATATCACATTAAGATATCTCAACAACTGGAATCAAGTATATATAGTAGGTAGAGGTGACAGGGGGTAAATATATGTATGATGGTAATTGAGTAGTTGGTTAGGTTATTGATTATATTAGTAAAATTAATTTTTTGACTTTCAAAGTGCCTAAAGACGTAATTAAAATTCACAGTAAATATTTTTGTATTTTATAAATAAGCATTAATTAATATATAAAAGGTGTTGATAAGGATATAAAATTAAACTTTCTTATAATTATTATATATTATTTTATTTTAATTATTTTAATTTTTTATTAATTTTTTTTATATTGTTTTATATTATTTTATTATATATATTATTATTATATTTTATTATTTCTTATTTAGATAATATATAATCATTAATTACTTAATTTTATATTTTTTTAGATAAATCTACAGATTCCGAATAAAATAAAACATATATGAATAATAAGTAGGGCTCAATTATCAATACACTGGGTTAATGTATTGTTATATACGACTGTTTATATTAACTATAAGCACCGCAGTGGCATTTACCAGCCATACTCACTCACGTGGTATATTAGCCGAGTACTAGCCATATAATCTCCTATTGAATTATTACCTAATAATTATAATCACTATAAAACTTCTTTCTTTAAGAAACTTTTTCATACTCTTGAAATATTTCCATATACTCACCAATATATAAATTATTTCCAGTCACTTCATACAGTAAATTACCATATATATAATATTTTTATTATTAATTTTGGGTATATATGAGTTTGGTTCACTCATTTGTGGTGGAATATATATAGGTCCCTCGGGGAATATATTGTAATAAACTTTACATCTTATCGGACGAAGTTACGTTATTCACCCCAAAACGGTATTATTATATAATACTATCAAGGTTACCAAGTTTGGACTCAAGTAGGTACCATATATCTTTCCAAACTCTATGGCTCAGAAGGCTCTGAGTGGAGCGAAACTAGTGGAGTAAGTACAATATAAGCTATAGGTTGCTAGGTATGCTGAGAATATATATATGTACTCTATAAGTGGCTAGATGGCTCAGCTAGGTATATGTTTATTATAGGTATTTATTGGCATGATGAGTATAGGCCTGTCCTAAGATGGGTGCTTGCAACCGACGACTATATTAGTAAATTAGTATAAAATAATATAACACTACGCGGTAGTAAAACAGGACTATTTTAGTAAAAATATTAAACTAATAATATATATATATATATATATATAATATATATATTATATACTATATATATATATAATAATATATTAATAATATATACTCAGAAGTGATTACTACTATTCTAGGTGATATATAATATTCACTTTATCTCTTCAAGATACCGTTATCAGTTAATTATATAATATATAAATAATATTATAAATAAAATTATATAATATTAAATATACAAACAGTAACAATTATACAAAATCAAAGGTAATAACAAGGACAAACTAACTAAGTATACCTTTCTCTAGTAGTCTGGTGTTCTAGTATTCTCACGGTCAGACAGAACCTTATTGTATATTACTGTATTACTTAACCTCATATACTAAAATTAGTAGATCGTATTATTATTTATATAGGTGACCTAATATTCTAGTGCCCGCTCTGAGGATATAATGACCGCCACATTATAAGTGGGCGTTAAGCGGCTCAAATTAATTATCGGATCGCGTCCACCTTATTTCATTGGGGTGGAACCTCACTAATTACCTTACATTTTTTTTATTGGTTTTCACTCGTCATAAAATTTACTAACGGTAATTCGGTCTACTTATTAACGTATAATATTAATATGATATTATTATAATTTATTACTAAATTATTCAAAGATACTCATATATATTCTAGATACTCTATTAACTTTAGTTTCGATACTCGAAAAAGAGTTGGTTGAGAAAGATGTGCGATAACCAACTACTAGGATATTCTGGGGGGGACCTGCTCAACGTATTCGGTACCTGAATATTCAGTTAAGTTATATATATTTTTATATAATAATAATAAAAAACTTTTATTTATTTAACATCGCTTTAATATTATTCTATAGGTATAGTATATATAGCTATATACTATTATAGAGATTACCGTATTATTTCTACTTCCAATAATATATATTAGTGCATCTACGAAACATTAACTGCTATCATTATAAAGTATGATTTAATATATTGGACTCATACCAGGCGGATTAGTTTATATCATGGCTGATAATATAAGTTGCAATAGTATATATATAGTAAATTATAATATACAGTATATATAATTGTAAGTAGTAGTTTAATTAAGTGGCTGTTCCTTATATATATGTATAATATATATATATATATATATAGTATAGTATATATATATATATATATAGGTAATTATATATTGATTATAGATATATATTAAGTGTAATATTTAATTATGTAGTTAGGTTATCCTTTTTGAAAATGATTACAAATAACAAGAGTAACACTAGCACCAACACATTTCTAACATTCGACATACACACAACTACATCACAATCACTACCAAGTAACACTTCTTTAAAATTTTATATTTTTTTATATTATAAATTGTTCTTATTGAAGCTGCTGATTATATATTATACTTTCATGTTAATAGTATAATAATAATAAGTATTTTGAATAAAATTATTATTTCTTATTATTCACCCTCTTATAGTAATTATATTATTTCTAATAGCTCTTAACATAATAATATAATAATATCTAATAATTTTATTGTGAAACTTTATATATATTATTCTAAGTGTTATATAACAGTATGCAAGATGTTTCATACATTTCCATTCATGAATATATTTATATATTATATATAATATATATATATATAACAGAATCAACTATACAATATTACGATTTTTTTTATATCTCAGATTTATTTTCATTATAATAGGCCTAAATATTTAAGATGTCAGACATAGGACTTGCATAACAGTTTTTATTTTTTATATTTATACATTATTATTATTAATACCTACAAGATATATATATATGTAAAGATGTTGAATATAGGAATAGTTCAAAGTATAAGTGATTCACTCAGTATCACTTCAGCTTAATGCTATAGTCGTAAAGAACATGAACACCTAGTCACTCAGACTACTACTAGGTATCAGCAAATTAATTGATAACTGCAATATCATATAGAAAACGTCATACAAATATAATATTTTATTCTATAGTTGAATACAGTTATATATTACTATAATACTTATTATAAATTAAAAAGTGCTTACTCCATTTACGTTGTTAAAGTCAATACTGCAATTTCTTTTTCATATTTGCCTCATCTTAATTTTGAGGATGATTCTTTCACACATGAACTTTGTATATTTGATGAGCAAAGTTATGATTTATCTTTACCAGATAAGGTTACGTTTAATGCTTATTCTCAAGTAAGTTGTAGTTATGGTTGCAATTATTGTGGATAGTAGGGTGGAATTAAAAGTGATGTTGAGGAAAAGATGACATTGAGATAATGAGTTTATAAATGCGAAAAAAAAGACCCGAGAAGTTAAATGAGAAAGAAAATAGAGGGGCACTGTAGGAAGACAAGCAAGAAATCGTCCTTAGTATAGACCCCCTCCCACCCGAGCTTATGTCTCTCGGCTACCCCTTGTCTTTTGAGCTTCTTTACCGCTATTAATTATTCTGCATATAAGCTGTTCATAATTTGATATGAGCATTAGCTATAGTTCATGGTGTAAAAGAGACTCACTTCATTGGTTATGTAGTTTGAAACACGATTGATGATACTATTAGTAGGATACCTCAGTTATTAATTATAATATAATAGAGTAACTAGATATCGTAAAAACCTTATGTTTTTAAGCTGATTAATAATAACGATTGTATGGTACTGCCACATATATCAAATTAAGGTCGAGAAAGTGAGACCTAAAGAATGAAAAGTATTTTGACAATTGATCTTATAATATAGATTTTATTGAAAGATTATTAATTATTTAGACCAATTTTGGAACAGATATATTAGTAAGTGTACAGGAGCCAAATCATAATGGAAGATACAATAAAAATAAACATAGTGGTTCTTATTAATAAATATCAGATAACATAAAAATAACGTCTTTGTAGTAAAGAGTAAAATAAAAAAGCTTATGCTTTAAAATATTTTTATTAATATTACTATAGTTTCAAATATACAAGATGTACATATTTGACAATATAAATAAACCTTATCTCTAACCACAAACATCCTGGTTATTACTTGTAGGCTTTGTCAATATTCTCCAGATTTCTCATTTCTGATAGTTGTTTTTATATATTTCATCAAGCGTGTCTTTGAACGCTCGTCAAGGTCTTGATCGGCTAAAGTTCGTATCCTAGCCACAATTTTTACATTTTAAAACGTGTTACATTGACGATAAATGTTTTTTCACCATTGATTGTATCCGTATTTTTCTCTATATGTCCATCCAGTATAGGATTCATCTTATTATACTTTAATGTTACATCGAAGTATGTATTCAAATTTCCTTCTTTCATAGAGACTGATGCACGAATCCTATGACCATTAACGTTATCAGATTCACATACAATACGCAATTTACCAGGATCAACGATGTGCACACTGCACACGGATGATGTGAAGAAAGCTCCGTTGTATAACTAGAACATGTACACCTTGTTTTTAAAGTAATCCACAACCATTGAATATGCTCGATAATTTCCAAAACTATGCCTTCATCTGTATTAAAAACATCATTCACGTGAAGAAGGATATTCCAAAACTAACATGTATAATATTTTTCAATAGGAAATAAATATTTGAATTTAGTGGTATGTTTCTATATGCCTTGAAATTCGTGGCGTCACAGACCAGCTTCTGTATATGTCTCTCATGTTTATACAGAAAATTTCAATATACAACATATCAATATTAATTTAACAGTAATAGAGTAATATTTAACAAAACCTAACAAAAATTTATCATAGCCTAAGCTATCTATCATACTGATCTATGAATAAATGCTAACATAGCAAAGTTTTAACATCAATAAAGCTAGCATAACATTACCTGAACCAAGAACATTACGTAACCTAACATACCTCACGTACGAATAAACAGGAAACATTAGTAAAGTTCCTGCTTATTAACGGTAAATTAGGCAACATTACTCCACTAAACTTAACCTAACCCAACTTTTCTATTAAATCTATAACATATCAATGTTAATTTTAGCCTAACAACATAACCACATCCTACAGTGTCACTCATATGGGACTATGAATAAATGCCAATGTTTCTCAAGTCCCTACAAATCAATTCTGTTAACATAAAAAACATTCCCTACAAATTACATTTTACCATAAATCATCATCATAACATACCGGGACTAAACATTACCTAACATATCTAGGTTACTAAACTATGAATAAATGCTACCATTAACAAAGTGTCCTGCCTATCAAAGATAACAGCATTTTCAGCTATGAATAAATGCGGAAATTAACAAATTTCTGTACCAAATCTAACATTACGCACCAAAACTTTACGTTTCTAACATATCATTAACAGCTAACATAGTAATATCAGACAAAACTTAACATTTCCTAAAAAAAACTAGTATAACCTAACAGATCTAAACCTACTGAACTAGGAATAAAGGATAACATTAACAAAGTATCCAACCTATCAAATCTACGATATTTTTACACATATACATTTTTCATATATGTTAAATAACAAATTCAACTTAAGCAAAGTTCTGTAAACATGCCAACTTAGTACATTGCTCTGATTATTTCCTTCAAAGATGTCTTGTACACCCTAACAAACTATCCTACCTAACAGTACTAATGTTAACCGAACTTAATAACCCAACTGTGTTACATCAATCTTTAAAATACACTTCTTTTTTACACCTTAACCTATAATTTTTCACATATACATTTTTCATTTATGTTAAATAATAAATTTAACTTAAACAAATTACCGTACTCATACCAACTTAATACATAACTCTGGTCATTCCCCTCGAAGAAATTTTGTACACTCTAAGAAACTACCCTACCTAACAATACTAGGGTTAACCGTATATAATAACCCAACTGTGCTACCCTAAGGTCTTCTCCTTCACTCATCCTACTAAGGATACTAAAATACTAAAATTAAATTTCATGAGTTCATTATTTAATAAAGTTCTTAAAGAAATCATCATTTCTCCACGAGAAGTTTCATTTGGGGTTACCCATCGAAGGGGTGTGAAGTGCCATTTAGGGGGGTGACCCCCAAGGAGGGTGTAAGTGGGCATCATAATGTTACCAGTTTATTCCTACTTAAGGTATGTTATGATACGACGAGGTTACGTCATTAAAAGAAGGGGTACCAAATTTGGGGAGATACGAGGTCTCTAAGACCTCCTAAAAGGAAGGGATAAATTTATTATAAAACACGGACCAATATTAATCCCTTACTACTGATGTCCTCCGCATAAACGTTCTGTAAAGCTTGTAGTAAAATATTATCTTCAAAGCATCATCAATTCCCATTTGTTTCTTTACTGACCATATTAATTTTATGTGTACTGAAGCCGATTTATCTACAGAGGAGGGTTCCTGCCCGCACCCTTGACCCGTGAGCGATGAGAAAATAATAAAATATTGTCAAAAAAAATTAAGCATCTAGCATTAAGATTTTATCGTAGAAGTAAGCGAGAGTCCATATAATTAATAAGGCCTTTCTTTCCTTTCCTATTTCTTCCATTTTGAATAATATATATATATATATATATATATATATATATATATATATATATATATATATATATATATTATATATAGAGATAATATATATTTTTATATATCTGGTTATTTCCATTCCTCCAAATATATATATATATATATTATACCCAGACAGCATGTAACCTTTCCTCATCAGGTAATTAACCATTTGATTTTAATTGCGTGGACAAATTGCTAAAGATGACTTGTATCAAATTATGCAGCAAGTTTTCAAAATTGATTTAAGTTTGATGATCTTTGATTAAAAATTGCAGTGGCAAACTTGATAAAGAAAACTTGCAGCAAACTTGTTGCAAGCTTGGCTATAATGAATTCAGACCATTCGAAAAAAAAAACATTTCCAAGGGTGATTAATTCAGTTCCTGGTGAGGGGGAATATATATATATATATATATATATATATATATATATATATATATATTATATATATATATATATATATATATATAATATATATATATATTATATATATATATATATATATATATATATATATATATATATATATATATATTTGCTTTTAAAGAAAATGAACCTGAAAAAAGCTATGAACGTGTCAAATTTTATATTTAAAGCCTATTTACAGTCGAATGCTTCATTTTTTAAAATTTCTATAAGCTTTATTTAATTTTGTTACGTAAGCTATATTTCACTATATCACCCACAATCACGGCTCGGGGGACCCACTCAGACAAATGTTCGTTGTGCCATGCATTCACTTAACCATTCACAAATTAATATATATGATTTTTAATTATTAACGATCTACAAAAAAAAAATTTTTTTTTTTTTTAAATTCAAAACTGGCCAGATCCTATAATACAACAGGTCCTATGTAAGTATAAACTAGATCTAAATTAACTCATCCCTTAAAATTTACTCTTTGTACACAATTAGGCAATTATACGATTAGTTTGCAATATGTTTATAATTATCGGAAAAACACAGGTAGTCCATATTCAGCATCAATGGATTCATTAGTCACATGAGTGTGGAAATTCAATGCCAGTGCCTTAATTTGAGTTATGGTGCCTGAAGAATGGAAAGACATGAAGCAATAAAAGAAGTGCTTAAGATGTCTCCCAAAAACCAGTGGTTGGTTGATTGTGGGTCAACCAATTCACAGTGTATCGGAAACTCCAGTTCTTTACCCTTTGCAGCATTTTTCCATGTATTCCTTTCGGAGGCGACTCTGTGATGGTGCGGACTGTCATAGCTTTGGGAGTGTACACGGAGTTGCTATATATTGAACAAGGAAACCTTAACATCAAAACGGTAAAAAAATATTGGTCAGAATGTAATGCCTTTTGCCATTTTCATTAGTGACAATTTTTAATTACTCCATGACAATGCCATGCTGCACACTGCCACCGTCGTTCACCTGTACTTTGAAGAGGTATGAATTCACATCCTGCCGGTACCTACGGGAAGCCCAGACTTCAATTACATAGAACATGTTTGGGATATGTAGGGAGGCGTGTTAGAGAACGGTTACATGTTCAGTCGACACTCATGATGTTGGCGGTCACTTTGATGGATGAGTGGGACAATGGTAATGTTTTAATATTTGAAAATTAAATCCAAATTATAAATGAATGGAAAATTACTACTTTGAAAATTCAAGTAGAGAAGTAACAAAATTTTCCATCCATCTTTAAGTGAAATTAAGAAATATAATGAGAGTTTTGTAAAATGCCATATGTGAAGCAAGAAAAACTAACAATTAGTTCTTTTGATTAAATTTTGGATTTGGAATTTGGCGCAGTCAGGTCAAATGAAGATTTTCTTCGCAGTTCTATGGTGACAGGGCTAGCAACTAGGCCTTTTACTTTTTTGCTTGAAAAATTCCAGGACCAGGCATTCAAAACTTCTGTACTTCTGAAACATTGTCTCTTGGCAAAACTCTGGAAAATTCGGTACTAAAACTGACGAAGTGAGCATTTCAACTCTATCAGACAGCGGTAAGCACAAATGACATAAAGCGAAAGGGTCTAAACAATAAGTGCCCTTAATTATATAGTTAATCAGCTCGAATTTCGCTTTGCTAAATATTTTTATACTATGGTATCTGTATTGTTTTAGCACAGTATACATATTTATACTACGGTATAAGCTAGGCTTAGTAAGGCTATGACGCTGTTTTTTTTGGTTGTTTGTCTATATTTGGCGCAATTTTGTGCTTAATTATATCTTTATTCATCGTATATATTTGTGAGTGGTTTTGATAAATTGGGAAAAAGTTAGCTTAAAAAAGGTTATAAACATCTTAATTTCTGTTAATTAATAAATTATTATTTATTCATAAAGTATATTGGATAGGCTAGTCATTCTATAAAATGTCAGGGAAATTGTTTCTTGAAATGACCAGGCAGGGAAGAGATAAACGAATTAAAAGGGAAATCGGAGCTGACGATATTCGTGATTTATCATGTGAGCCTGCAAAATTCATGCATTTACCAGTTCAGAATGTAATTTCCAAAGATTTAGATGATTATAATCGAATTGCTAATTACGAGAGAGTAGAAAGAGAATATACATATAATGATACAAATATTGGCCTAAATCACCTTGCTGTAAAAGCACAAGAGACCTCTGAGTTTAGTATTGTGGATCAAGTTATGAACATTGTGCCCTATGTTTATGAACCAAATTCTGATGATGACTGTGAGACAGCTCTGTCTGTTCATGACGCTGTTACAGATAGTTGGAGAAATACAGACAGGGAATCCATTGCCATATGTGGAAATGAAAATATTACTGAGAGTCTTAGAAATTGGGCAATTAGAAACCATCTATCTCATGTGGCTTTAACAGAGATATTAGGTATTCTTAGGTCACATAAGTGTTTTGTTTTACCTTCTGATGCTAGAACTTTATTAAAAACTCCTGTTGATGTTGCTGTTCGAAGTGTTGAACCAGGACAGTATTCACATATTGGGTTAGAGTTTAATTTGAGGAAATTGTCTGAAAAAATTTTGGGCAATATAAATTCAGTTGAATTGTTGATTGGTATTGGCCTATTTTAGGTTCTGTTTATAATATTCCATCAATTCAATCAATTGTTTTTCCTATTGGTATTTATTGTGGAAAAGGTAAGCCTTATGACTGTTCTTCCTATCTCAAAGACTTTATAATGGAGGTAATTTCACTTGCTAATAATGGTTTGTGTATAAGTGGAAGAAAAATTAAAGTTTCCATTAAAGGTTTTATTTGTGATGCTCCAGCTAAAGCTTACATCTTAGGAATTAAAGGCCATACTGGTTATTCTTCTTGTACCAAATGTAAGCAGTCAGGAGTTTTTCTGCATAACCGAATGAGTTTCCCTCAGTTTGATGGATGTCTTAGAACTCACGAGGGTTTTTTATTACAGGAAGATGAAGATTTTCATAATTCTGATTCACCATTAACAGATATTCCTGGCTTGAATTTTATTACATGTTTTCCACTTGATTACATGCATCTTGTATGTCTTGGTGTGATGCGTACCCTTCTTTATTTGTGGTTATCGGGGCCAGTCCCATTAAAATTTCCCCATCGTGTTGTAGATTCTATTTCAAGTGAGCTTATTTCTCTTAGTGGTCATGTACCAATTGAATTCTGTAGGAAACCTCGTAGCTTAAGTGACATAAAAAGGTGGAAAGCCACGGAATTCCGTCTATTTCTACTGTATACTGGTAAAGTAGTTCTTTATGATACCCTTAAATCAGATTATCCCTTTATTTACAAGAATTTTTTGAGTCTTTCAATTTCTATGACTATTCTTTTAAGTCCGAAATACTTTCTTGAGTATCATCAGTATTCTAAAAAACTGTTAGTACATTTTGTCAAAACTTTTGGTAATTTATATGGGCAACACTATTTGACTCATAATTTTCATGGCCTCACACATATTGCAAATGATATTTTAAATTTTGGCTCCCTAGAAAATTGTAGTGCATTTCGTTTTGAAAATTTTCTTCAGTTTTTCAAAAAACATATCAAGAAAGGTGAAAAGCCCCTTCAACAAATAATTAAAAGACTTGGTGAAATTACCAATTCAGATTTGTGGTTCTCTGGGCACCTTTCTTCACTTGACATCAGTTTTCCTCATTTTTCAAAACCTTATTCATGTGAATCAGTCCTTTTGGATGGCTGTGATGTTTTGCAACAATATAAGTCTGTTAGGTTCCCATCTTTTGAAATTACTCTTTCAAGCCCTAATTCTTGTTGCTCCTTGAAGGATGGTAGCATTGTTCTGGTGTCAAATATTATTTTTTCTAATCATTCTCAGAGCATGGTTATAATTTATCGACAGTTCTTGAAAAAAGAGAATTTTTTTGACAATCCTTTTATTGAAAGTTCAAATCTTGGCATTTACATTGTCAGTAAATTATCAACACAACATGAACAAGAAGAAGTTACAAATATTGTTGGAAAAATTGTCCTACTTCCCTTCCAAAACCGCTATGTTGCATTTCCTCTTGTACACACTCATTAAGTTTTGTCTAATTCTCAGAGTTGCAGATCTGGTATATTTTTTAACCTGGCCACAATACAATTTTGGCTCAATTTGCTTTTACTTTGACATTTAAAATTATGTGGCTCTAGTTCTGCTTAAAAAATTGAATCAGCATTACAAATTAAAAGAATGTTATTTTTATTTGAATCACAATCAAAATTAGAAATTATTTTGGCATATGATGCATAGGAATTTTTTAAAAATTTGCATAACATTTTTTTGTCTCTATTAGAATTGGAAATTATTTTTCTATTACCCCATCACTATGCTTAGTTTTCAGCTACACCCAACTTTAAACCTTTTTATTTTATATTAACTTTTTTTCTGGTTCACTCTCCACTATAAATTATTTTGACAAGCTCTGACTTTGCAGACCTTCTAATTTTTCCACTTCACAAATAACTCATGCCACAACTTTAATTGTTCTGCAACCTGGATGAACATTGCAAACCAAAAAATATAATTATATATTATACCTATATAATATATATATATATATATATATATTAATTATATATATATATTATATATATATATATTACTATATATTATAATATACTATATATATATATATATATTATAGTATTATAATACAAAGTTTACTGTATATTTTGAAGTAATTTATCTTGACACTGGAAATAATTTCATACTCACTTCATGAATTTACATTATCAGGTAATACTGTATTTAAAGTATATATCTTATTAGTATTATTTTCATATATATATATATATATAATATATATATATATACTAATATATATATATATAATAGATAATATTATATATATATATATATATATATATATATATATATATATATATATATATATACCATATTATCATACCAACCTTGACTCCAGAACACAGCCCTGCCATTTTTATTGACCCTGGCTCAGGCCAACCCAGGCCATTTTAATTGACCCAGCCTGGTAAAATTCTCACCTGTTGGTCTCTAGCCATAATACTTTTATTATATATATATATATATGATATATATATATTATATATATATAATATATATATATATATATACGTATATATATTATATATATATATATAATATATATATATATATATATATATATATATAAATATAGATAAATAAATAATATACTCATAATAAAATAAAACCATATATATTATGAAGTTTTTAATAAATATAATACTCAACATATTTCTAAGCATTCAATTCAAATATATATATACCTCTAGCATCTATTTTTAAAAGAAATAAAATTTCCTTTAAATTTCCAACCCTTTCACTCCGTCCACCTTGGAAGTTAAGAGAGCCACGGTGTATTATGTATATTTAATCTATAAA
>JABUQX010065717.1:15000-30000 GCA_015478945.1 Trachelipus rathkii | reverse complement strand
TTTCCAGCAGTCTCCTTTACCTTTATTATATCGGTTATTATCAGTTGCTTGTGCCCACCTTTCCGCACCTTTCCTCTCTCCAACACTTGTTCATCAAACTGATGATTCTCCCTCTCAGCTCCTCTCCTCCCTCCACCACCAACTCCACAGCCACTCCATCCTCTCCTAGAACTTTACCCTTCTTCATTCTTTTTAGAAGTTTGTCCGCTTCCGAGGACCTCGCGCTTGAGTTCTGCAAGCAGTTTATTTCGGGAAGCGGCTTGCTAGGCCTATCCTTCCCAAGCCATAGCTCCTTTAGCCGAGGACACCTCCTGGTGTCCTCGTTGCCCGGGTTGCACTACGGGGATGAGGAGTTGGACTTTGCACCCCATATATATATATATATATATATATATATATCTATTATATTCATTTAATACATTAGAAACTATATATAATTATATTTATATATATATATATATTAATATTTATATATATATAATATATATATATAACTTGCTCACTCTCGACTTTTAACACTTTCGAACAGGAGAACTGTTGGTTCATTCACCTTATTTATAGAACCGACGGTGTTTTGAACTTTATCAATCGCGGAACTTCCTTTGTGGAGAGCTTAGTGTGACACGTCTTCCAAAAACAGTCTGCAGTCTCATTTTGTTCAACCTTTGATACATACTCACTCTTACAAAATAAATCAAACTCGTAAAATTCATAAGATTTAACATTTTGGACTCTCTCTCATCTCTCGCTTCTCTCATCTCCTCTCTCTCTCTCTCGCTCGTCTCTCTCTAATAAATATATATATAATAATATATTATATATATATATATATATATTATATATATATATATATATAATATTAATATTATTATATTAATATATATATAAATATTATATATATATTATATATATTTATATATATATATAAATATATACTATATATAATATATAATATATATTATATATATATATAATATAATATATATATATATATATATATATATATATATATATATATATATATATATATATTATATACTATTTTTATATATATATATATAGATAGATTAGATAGATATATATATAATGACGTCATACGCCATGTTTATGACGTACAATTCGGGGCGTGGCTTATATTCAATTTTGAAAGAAAACCACGCCTCTAATTCGTTGAGATATTCGAATTTTTTTCAATTCTAAAGGGGCATATCAGAAAAATTGCCCGACAAAAATCCTATCTTATTGACCTACTGTATATATTTATACTGTGGTTATATTTACACTTGTGCAGTTGTCATTGTGTGATTGTTATATATTCCACGCATTGACCACCATCAAATCAGCAACTTAAATTACTTCATGAACTCAAAGTATGACGTCACATCAATTATTGAACTCATTTAAAGATCGATCCATACAGATTCGATCACCAGCCAGTCGGGAGTGGGGAATCGAACTCTCACCACTTTAGCTTACGGTATATGGTCTAACCACTAGACCACCGAAGATAATTAGATCTTACGATCAAAATTAAATTTTATATATATATATATATATATATATATATATTATAATATATATCATATATTATATTTTATTATATATATTATATATATATGTATATATATAAATATTATATATATTATATTATAATATATATATATATTTATATATAATTATATATATATATATATTATATATATTGTAATGTATAGAGGTTGGGTTGAGTGTCAACTTACGCTGCAAACTTACAAACAATCCTTGGCCAGGCCCCAGTGACAATACAACCAACCAATACTTTCTAAGATTCTCGAGCCTCTATTGTATCAGTATTTTTCTAGACCTCTGTCGAATGAAGTTATCGGCCTGTGCAATATTGCAATACAATTCTATACTCAAAACTCACCCAACGTATCTCCCAAGGTCCATTCAAGTGAAACAACGGCGACGGGTTCTTTGTTTTATATGAGAACCAGCCAGTCAACAGTACTCGTTATCAGTGAAATTTACCTGTTATTATGATCAATATTTTGATCATGAAATCAATGTCTTTGAGACCTAAAATAATAGTTATCTGAATATTTAAATAAGTAAGAAAGCAAACTACCTTTGGAAACACACAAGAAAAACCACTGGGATAACTTTAAAAAATATTTTAATAAAAAAATAAATAAATATGTACTGCTTTTATACAGAATAAAGTCTTACACATCCATGAACATATAATTAGATGTCCGTAGATATCCACTTACATGCGCCACAGCATGCGGGTAGAACTACAGTTACCAAATATTAAATATTATTTTATGCATTTAAAATACTCTTGCAATTTAAATCACGACCATATGACCTATATATACATCAGCAATTATGTTTAATAATCTTATAATGACATGCAATATGTGCATCATATTATATTTATATGTATATGCGCAATACCAACTGTTACAATACTCTTAACTCATGCCAAAATCAAATTTGTTAACTTCATTTACAAACAATAAACATATATTCTATATCTCCTTTACACATATCATTATAACATTATATAAATACTAATTTATCACTACACATAATATCTCGTAATGTGTGTTAGCAATATATATATGATAATAAAAAAAATTAAAGTCACATAAAAATATCGATTCGTGGCAAAAATAACTAAAATAGTTGTTAAATATAATTAGAAATATCTGATCTCGAATCAAAAACTCGATAGTGAGTTTAAAATCTCTTCTCGATATATCTCGATTTACTTGGTTAATCTTTAATTTAAATTTATTTTACTTTTATGATGATCAGTTAATTTTAAATCTTTGTTGAACACAATTTACAAAATAGATTCTCTGAGTAGATCCAATTATAGATAGCCACATAGTGACGTTATAATACAAACTGTATCTGCTCATGCAATAGAAACGTTTGTCCCTACTAAGATAGTTTAACATTACCCTAATTTGTTGTAAACACAAGTGATGAGTTGACGCTTATAACTAAGACATATAATTAAACTTGTTAAATACTTTAATAATTGATTCTTGACGTATATAAACGTACTAAACAATTGGAGTATATCATATTAATACGTTATCACATTATAGACTAGATACTACTCTCGAAATGCTTTCGGATTAATATATAAAGTTATTTATCTAATTATAATACGTTTCTAAAAACGTTATATGACCTGACAACGAGACAAAATCCTATTGGAGAACAATAGGATTATCTGATGACTGCATAAGTGCTAACGCTCTGATCATCATGTCGGCAAAACATAAGTATGTCTAAGGCGCAACACACCTGATGTATTCTCAGTGTATCTGTGCTCATAGAAAATCCTGAGTGAATATTAGTTCGACTCAATTGTCTTGTGAAGCACCACAGACCAACTACATTTACATTGAATCTATATTATCATATAATACATAAATATTACTCCAGACAATTTAATACACTTACAACATAATATGCTACACCTGTACTTTACAAACACAATAACTAACATTATATCATGTTAAAAAATGCTACATCAAGACTAAAAGGAATTCGCTGCTCTAGCAAAAATACGGAGTAGTTAAAACAACCGGATAAATAAAGAGAATCGACGGAACATTATGATCGGTGTCATCACACCAAGATAGCTAAGTCGCGTGAGCGTATACCACACAATGACAGTCATATCTAACGGACTCAAAAAGCAGGAAAAAAAGACATTCAAACTTAATGCTTTCCTTGTAGTATACTATTATTAATAATTAGAAACAATGGCGAGGTAACCTGATAAGTATGGACGGGCACGCACTTAGGGAACTCAACAATCACTTAATAAACCTATGTCAGGGCATAACCAGACCTGTATTATACTACACTTATCAATCTATTACTAGTAGTAATATAGATGACTGGTACCCTAGTAAATATCCGTGCTGATACGTTGGCTATTTTTGTGATCTTACGAGCTAGTTGCATCAGAGAATATAAACAATCTCGTAAAAAAAGGCAAAAGTATGACGCATTCTAAATTAAAAACAAAAAAACTGTCACCGGACAGTCGCCGCATAGTTTATGCGCTTCCACATATTTAACAAATGAGGCAATATTATTTAATTTTAAGAAATAAAATTATTCTAATATTTATTAAGAATATTTTATATATGTAAACAATAAACTAATACACTACACCTGTCGTAATATTAAACACGCATGTTTCCTTTCGCAACAAATGCTTAGTAAAAAATATTATAATAACTACTAATACTAATAATACATAATAAAATAATAATAATAATTATTACTAATCTAAAGCAATCGTAACACGACCTAATAGACATAAATCAGATTTTAAGAGTAAGGCTTAAAAAATGAGTTCTCATTGGTTATTGGATTCCTTATCTATAAAACATATATACAATAGTTTGACCGGGCCTCGCGGTATACATGAGGTATATAGAAAAAAATAAACAACATTGCAATAGCAATATGGGACCTTTACTCTAAAACAAATAAATGAAATTCAATTTATTGCACTTTCCATGTACAACTACGTTACATCTTTTGGCCCACCCAACATGAAGCAAATTGGTACATTTTGCTTTATATACATGATGATATAACATTGGTTTCATTTTCGCAGCGCTCCTTTTCTGTATAGTGCTCTGAAGGACGAATCCAATGTCCATCGGGCATACGCATCTACTAAAATAGTCAGCTTATTGACAGTTGTCTGCCACTCAAGGTGGCTTTAGATATAAACCTGAATCTTGAAAGGTACAAATGGCCACCTCATTATTCTATAGTTTTTCCATATCTCTTTTTTATTTCATAGCCGGTCAAGCGGTCTAGGATTGACTGTAGAGACAAATTCCTTTCCATAGAGATATGGCTCGAACTTCCTGATGCCAGTAATGATTGCTAAGGCCTCCTTCTCTCTAAAGTTGAGTACCTTTGTTGGGTCGCAGACAACTTCTTACTCCCGTACGCGATAGGATGAAGAATTCCTCCGTCTTCCTGAAGGAGGACAAATCCCAGCGAAGTACCGGATGCATCCACCTGTAGCGTAAATGTCTTTTCCAACTCTGGCATCTTTAAGATTGGCTTCGAGCTTAACGCTTCTTTCAATTTTTCAAACGCCTGCTGATGTACAGACTCCCACCTTACCTTCGTCGGCTCACCCTTCTTCGTTAGGTCAGTCAATGGCGCTGCAATTTTCGCATAGTTCTTTACGAAATCCTGATAGTACCCTGTGAGCCCTAAGAAAGACCTTACTTGCTTTTTATTCTTAGGTGGCTCCGTCTTCTTTAATCTTCATTACATTATCTTCATGCAATCCCTTAGTGCCATTGCCAATATAATGACCCAAGAATTCAACACTCGACGAGGCAAACTCGCACTTAGTCGGTCTGATGGTGAATCCCTCCTCCTGGAGTTTTTGTAGAACAATCTCAAGAGTTATCGTATGCTCGCGCCAGGTCTGGGAATGGACGATGATATCATCGATATAAAAATCGACAACGTTAATTCCATCCAGAATCCTGCGCATTGATCTCACAAGCGTTGCACCGGCATTTACCATAACGAATGGCAGCTTGAGGTAATGAAAGTGTCCATCTTCGGTTGAGAAACCGGTTTTATGACAGTCTTCAGGCTTTATTTTAATTTGCCAATAGCCCTTGGCTAGGTCAAGTTTTGTGAAGAACTTATCCTTGGCAAATTTGGTGAATAATGTCTGAGTTGTGGTCATGGGCTCTGGATCGAAGACTGTGATCCTATTTAAGGCCCTATAATCGGAGCATACCCTCTTACTCCCGTCCTTTTTCTGGACAACGACCACTGGCGCTGAGTATGGCGACGTGGAGGGAACAATGATACCCATTCGTATCATCTTATCTGTCTCCTTCTTCAGTTCCGTCCGCGTCGTGAAAGGTAACTTGTATGGCTTCAGTCTGATGGGGTTATCGTCTATGAGGTCAATTGCATGGTAGTAATTCTTCGCGGTGCCAGGCACGTCTGTAAAAATTTCCTCATGCTTTTCCAGGATCTTCATCAACTCTCTCCTCATAGGATCTGTTATGTCCTTGCTGACTTTGGTGTCGGACAACCTCTCTTTCTGGACCATTGTAGGATCCATATCTACTAAAGTAATGTTTTCTTCGTTCTCGGTGTCCAAGATCACCGCCGAAGCACCTATATTCTCCCGATGTTGGTCCATCTCTTTTTCTTCTTCCTCACTCTCCTCTCTCACAATATATTTCTTCAGTAGATTTATGTGATATGTTTTAACCACATCACCAACTTGGATCTTATAGTTGTCTTTGCCGTACAATTCCATAACTGTGTAAGGCCCGCCCCATCTCATGAGCATCTTGTTACTAGAAGTTGGTAGGAGAACGAGAGCTAAGTCTCCTACTTTCAGCTTTCTGGTCTTCGCGCCTTTATCATAATATTTCTTTTGCGAAATTTGGGCTTTGGCTAAGTTCTCTCTAGCCAACTTTAGAGTTTCATTTAGTCTCTCTTGCAAGTCAAAAACATACCTGTAAGTTGACCTTGCCTCTTCAGGATTGATATCTCCTGCCCAAATCTCGTGTAATATTTGCATAGGACCTCGCACAGTCCTTCCGTACAGGAGCTCAAAAGGGGAGAATCCTGTGGAGCTTCCCTGAATGCAAACAATAACGGCTCTAAAAACTTATGCCACTTCCTCACTTGCTCACTGCACATCCTTCTGAGCATCCTTTAGGGTACCGTTAAATTTTTCAGTGAGGCCTTGACTCATTGGGTGGTATATGCTGGAAAACTTCTGCTTAATGTTAAGCATCTTCGTCACATCCCTCATTAAATCAGATGTAAATTGACGACCATTATCACTGAGTATTTCCTTTGGTACCCCCAACCTCATGAAAATAGATACCAGGCTTTCTGTAACCTTCTGCGCGGTTATGCTCTTAAGAGGCACTGCCTCAGGATAGCGCGTGGCGGCATCCACAAGAGTTAGGACATACTGATGCCCTTCTGAAGACGGTGGTGAGATCGGTCCAATTAGGTCGATGATTACTCTCTGGAAAGGTTCCTCAATGATGGGCATGGGGCACAGAGGTACTTTCTTTACTGAACCTTTCGGGCACGTCCTTTGACATATGTCACAGGAGTAACAATGCTTTGTTACATCCTGGTATATGTTTGGCCAAAAGAACTGTTGGGTAATTTTACCCATTGTCTTCTTTACCCCTTGATGACCACCGAAGACTTCATCATGTGCCACTTTCAGAACTTTACTCCTATATTCTTTTGGTACAACCAAAGTAAATCTTTCCTGCTGGTTCTCCATAACTCTTTTAAATAATACCCCATTTTTTACTACATACTTATTCTCACCTCTTTCTACTGACCTCCATATCCTTTGCAGAGTAATATCATCTTTTTGTTTACCTTTAAAAGTTTCCCGATCATTAATAAGTTCCTTTATGTCTTCACCATGAGCTATTTCTTCTTCACCCACAGCTACTACATTCTCCTCTATGGAACTTTGTATGTGAGGGGCTATATCACCTCTCAGTGACTCACCATCTTTATTAGTACGATCTGTTTCCTTAGACCAATATGTACTATTTACAATCGATGTCCCCTGGACATTCGGTACTCCCGTACCTTCTTCAACGTTTTCTAGTGGTTTTATAGGGACTCTAATTACTTCTTCTCCTGTAACCTCTTCACCCTTAGATGAACGTTGGGACCCTATCATCACACTCAGTGATGGCTCCGTGGTTGGTTTGACATCTTTTCTATTGACGTCCAAAGATTGTGGTACTGACGGTTTCTCTCTACAAAATTCTTCCCTCTCCAAACTCGCCATTCCAAAACTATGATTTGTTGTTTAGATTCTTCCTGAGAATCTTCCTCAGCGTTCTCAGCGATGGGGAATAGCAAACTTCCATGGTTATGCTCGTCCTTCTCAATACGAGGACCTCGACACACAGTCGACTCCCATGCGAGGTTCGGCTGACACAGGGGTAATGCACCTTTGACATTCCCAATAACTAAATCATAGACGACTTCCGGCAGCACTGCTGCGGTCGTCCTACCCACGTAGTAAGGGGTGTCCACGTCTATATTCGCGAGCGGAGCCTCTATCACCGTTCCGTCCAGCAATCTTATCTTCATGTTGTCACCGACATAACACCTCTTAGGTACGAATTTCTCTCGCACCACTACGACACTACAACCAGTATCTCGGAGTGTTTTGACTTGATAGCCATTCACCGTCCCATAAGTTACAGGTAGGTGTGACAACTTGTCATTTTCCACCTTCTTTGCTTCATTCAGGAGATTCGGCTCTTCACCTGAACCATTCAGGACTTTATTGCCGCTTTCAGAAACTCCGGATGCTCCCGTGCTCTTTACTTCCTCCTTTTGTTTACCTGAACTACTTTGTCCTCTACCACTACTGTTGAAATATGGAGGTACTCTACAATCTCTAGCGAGATGCCCTCTCCTCTGACACTTGTAGCACGTGATCACCGCCCTGGGCTCACTGCTACTGCGACGATGATTCTGTCTGTCGCCGCTTCCGCTACTGATCTTACCTTCATTGTTTGTTGCCCTCGATGTATGTTGGTCACTGCTTTTATGGTTACCACTCGTAAAATAACCACTGCCTCTCGATCTAAAATTATTATTGCCGTTGTGATTGCTTTTATCCGCGTGATTATGATTCCGTGCGTGACTATTTGTTACGAATTTCAAATGATGAGCTTCCATATAACCCTCTGAACTGACTATAATCTCCTCCGGTACCTTCTTCTTTGTTTCCCTCAGGTATGTAGCAAGTTCTTTCGGGACAGTATTTAAATACTTGTCGACTGAGAAAAACTCAATAAGATCGTCTGGTGTCATCGTTACGTTTGCTGCGGTAATCCACTTCCTCAGAGCTTCAATAATCTTTTGCAGGTACACCCTAGGGTTATCATCCTCCGTAGGACTCATATTCTTGTATTTGGCGCCGTACCCACTTTCTGTGAGACCGTACCTTACTAGCAGAGCTCTTTTTAGGTTATCATAATTCTTTAGCTCTTCAACAGACAAATTGTTGAATACTTTAACCGCCTTACTTGTAAGGAATGACCCTAAAACTAACGCTTGCTTTTCCTTAGGGATGTCATTTGCCTCCGCTTGTTTTTCGAACATTAGCAAGTACTCCTCTATATCATTTAGTTTCTCATCAAAGAATGGAAGCTTTAACTTCGGGTATTTATTAACATAGGAAGTGCTATGGCTGCTTTGAGTGCTTTGGGAAGCTATTGTTGCATCGTGTTGACGCTGTCTATCGTCAGCATCTAGCTTCATTTGCAACATTCTCTCCTCTGCTTCTCTTGCATCTTTTTCTGCCTCGAACTTTCACTCTTTTGAGCTTAACAGCTTCAACCTTAGCTTTATTCTACTCCAGCTTCAGCTCAAGCGAAACTTTTCTCTTCTTAAAAGGCAGCAGCTATCTTTTGCTGTCATCTCCGCTTCCTTAGTAAGTCTCTCCTTCAACATGTTGCAAGCTTCTTACACGATAGACCCAATTGACTTACACATCCCACAAAAAATTTTCAGTGTTAAAGCATTGTTATTAAATCGTTTTACTTCAAAACAATTATGAAATTATACTGTTGTTACAAAGTCACTTCTTTTAGCGCACGAATCACAACACGTTTTCTACAAAAAAAATTCGAATTTTTGCTCCCACTGATACACCGCAAGGAAAACAAATTCTTACAACAAAATCAAAGATGTATATTATATATATATAAATATATTTATATATATTATATAATATATATATATATAAATTATATAGTAATATATAATATAGTATATATATATATATATATATATATATATAAGTATATATATTATATACAGGTTTTAACCAATCGTAGTAAAATTTGCAAAAATCTTGTGGGAAAATAGTATTTTCGACCCTAAACTCAAAGTGAGTAAAAATCGGGAATTCCAAAATTACTATTTTCGCTTCACTCAACTTTGTAAATTTTACTCCCTATCTAAACAATATTAATAATATATATTATAATATATATATACTATATATATATATATATTATATATATATATATATTATATATATTATATATATATATAATAATATATTGTACAAAATATTTTAACATATACATATATAATATATATATATATATATTTTAATTATATATATATATTTATTAAAAGCATAAAATATAAAGTATTAAAATTATTCCAGTGTTTAATTGTTTCCAAACAATGAGTATTGTTGCAATAGCAAAGTACTATTTCACCAATACGCATAAAATCATATATGTGCAACTTCAACAAAATGAATAGTACAATGGACTATATTGACAATTAAAACTCAATATCAACATATATCCCAGATGTTAATATTGGTGACAATATTTAAACAATATCTCTAGCACAGGTTTCAGCAAAACAATTACAAATGAATAACACTGTGCTCTAATATTCAGCAAAAATGGCAAAATAAATTCACAACAAGCAATTCAATGATAACGAATAATGACTGGGTGGTTATAAAATAAAATCCCGAGACAGGAACGCCCAATTTAAATGTAATGGGGTGGTTGAAAAGATAATAAATTGTAATGTCATAAACTCACTCTTCTAGCAAATAAACAATTCCTTGGCCAGGCCCCCGTGACAATACAACCAACCAATACTTTCTAAGATTCTCGAGCCTCTATCGTATCAGTATCCAGACCTCCTGTCGAATGAGTTATCGGCCTGTGCAATATTGCAATACAATTCTATACTCAAAACTCACCAACGTATCTCCCTGAAGGTCCTTCAAGTGAAACAACGGTCGAACGGGTTCTTTGTTTTTATATGAGAACCGGCCAGTCAATAATACTCGTTATCAGTGAATTTACCTGTTGTTATGATCAATGTTTTGATCATGAAATCAGTGTCTTTGAGACTTAAAATAATAGTTATCTGAATATTTAAATAAATAAGAAAGCAAACTACCTTTGGAAACACACAAGAAAACCACTGGGATAATTTTAAGAATACTTTAATAAAAAAAAATAAATATGTACTGCTTTTATACAGAATAAAGTCTTACACATCCATGAACATATAATTAGATGTCCGTAGATATCCACTTACATGCGCACCGCATGGGTAACACTACAGTACCAAATATTAATATTATTTTATGCTTTAAAATAACTCTTGCAATATAAATCAACGACCATATATATATACATGCAATATGTATATTTATATGTGCATCAATATATATATATATATACAAACAACTGTTACCTTACAACAAAATATTCTGATCTTAAATTTATATAAATCTTTATAATTCTTGCAATATAAATCAACGACCATATATATATACATGCAATATGTATATTTATATGTGCATCAATATATATATACAAACAACTGTTAACTTGCAACAAAATATTCTAACCTTAAATTTATACAAATCTTCGTCCATATATATTTATATATATAAAATACATAAATATCGATGTGCAAAAATATGTATAAATGAAGTAAAATATATTAACAAAAATATATAGACTGATCGATGTGAAAGGTAATCTTAAACTTTTACTTGAAAATTATTTAAATTTAGAATTTACAAAAAACGTCGATTTGTCACTGTGACCAAATAGTAAGAAATCAGCTGATGCTTTCTACAACTGTTTCTCCAATGCAAGAGAGTTGCCTAATAGTAATTAAATAAATCTTTTGTTGTAAACAAACATTGAGTATACAAACATTAACCATACGTTAATAAATAAATACTGAACTTATAAATGTTTTATATTTATCGTCAAAATATACTGACTGCGAAACTTTGGAAAATTAATTACAATAAATAAACGCTTACCTGCAAGCAACATCTAGCAATGATATCGACTGCAAAATCTTTACAAGTGCATAGATACAGACGACACACCTCAGTATATTTATGCACATATGAAATATAATTTATTCACAATTTCTTTGAGCAACACAAACTTAATTACATTAATCATTACAATAAATAATACAGCAATATTTACACTTCGAAAATTATATCACCATATTAATTTAAAACAAATATTACATTTACTTTTGTAACAAATCACAAAACAAAGCACTTCTGCTTATGAAAAATACACCATCTAACATATAATAAAAATCGATCGAGACATATGAGGCATCACAAGTACCAACTATATACACCCTTGGTCAACAACAATAAAAGCGCGGAAAGATCAAAATTATGCTTCTTTTTACTATTTATATGAACCTTGAGTAACATAGATTACGACCATTAACGAATCAAAACACTTAAAAACAGCAGGGAATGTTTTACATTTATCATTAAAAAGTAAAATAAATATAACATGACATCTGAGAAGAGAGCGTGGTTGTTCATTTCTTGTTTATATTTACACTAATTGCTCAAGAAATACCAATCTCTTATCCCCATCTGAATAAAAAACTAACGACAGTCGGAGTTTATGCGCTTGCACACTTTTAACAAAATGCATTTTATTTAATTTTAAGAAATAAAATAATATTATAATATTTATTTATATTATATATATATAAAACAATATATATATATATTATATATATATTATATATATATATAATATTAATTATTTATATATATATATATATATATATATTATATATATATATATATATATATATATTATATATAATATATATATATATATTAATAACACGCAGTTCCTCGCAATTTTGCTTTAAAATATTAATAATAATAAAATAATAATAATAATAATAATAAAATAATAATAATAATATAATAAGAATAATATAATAATAATAATAATAATAATACTAATAATACTAAAAAGCATCTTATAACAACAACAATGACAAATCAGATTTTAAGAGTAAGGCTTAAAAAACGAGTTCTCATTGGTTATTGGTTCTCCTTATATATAAACATATATACAACAGTTTGACCGGGCCTCGCGGTATACATGAGGTATATAGAAAAAAAATAAACAACATTGCAATAGCAATTCGTTAACAACGACCAATGACAAATCAGATTTTAAGAGTAAGGCTTAAAAAACGAGTTCTCATTGGTTGTTGGTTCTCCTTATATATAAACATATATACAACAGTTTGACCGGGCCTCGCGGTATACATGAGGTATATAGAAAAAAAATAAACAACATTGCAATAGCAATATGGGACCTTTACTCTAAAACAAATAAATGAAAATCAATTTATATACTTCATGTACACTACGTTACATCTTTGGCCCACCCAACATGAAGCAAATTGGTACAACTTTGCTTTATATACATGATGATATAACATTGGTTTCATTTTCGCAGCGCTCCTTCTTCTGTATTATTATTATTATTATTATTATTGCAGTTGATAATACTGTCGATATTTTAGTTATTTTTATCACTGATGTTGTTGTTATTATTGAGGTGTTAATGATGTTATTGTTGCTATCATTGTTGCGATTGTTTTAATGTTATCGCTGACTGTTACAATTGTCTTCCATGATGTTTTGATGTAGCAAGCTGAATCTATGTAGCAAAACTGTATCTCTGATGTAGCACTGCACAGGACCAAAATGCACGCTGTTGCTCATAAAAAATGCCTAATTTTGACCCTAACTCTGAAATTAATTATGATAACCTACTTTGCGATACGGAGGTGATTGAAATTGATACATGTAATGGTGCCGAATGTCAGAAATTTGAAAAAAAGCTAAATGTTCTTGCACTAAATATAAGGAGCGTAAGAAAGAACTTTAATGAATTTATTTGTCTCTTAAAAATTTTGGACCTTGATTTTTCTATCATAATTCTGACTGAAACGTGGCTCACGAGTGACTCCAACGTTGGCTTTACTATACCTAACTACTTGTCCTATCATATTTATAGAGATAATTACGGAGGTGGTATTTCTATATACTATAGAAATAACCTGCAATGTAACTTATGCGAAGACTTGGGTATTGTTGATAATGCGTTTGAGTCTTTAGCTATTGAATTGACTGTGAACAGGGATTCATATTTGATTGGAGGAATTTGCAGAAGAATTGGAAGTCTTGTTGATTTTAATGAATGCTTCTCCCATCTATTTCTTGATAAGTTAAACTTTTGCAATAAAATTATACTATGTGGAGACTTCAATGTGGACTTGCTTGCTGACAATAAATATCATGCCGCTAGGGAATTCGAAACTATATTTCTCTCCAAAAATCTTCATCAGCTTATTTCAGTTCCCACTCGTTCTGTAGCAGAGTCTAGTACATTACTGGATCACATATGGACTAATGTACCTTATAATTTACAGAATTTTGTTTTGAAGTGCTCACTGTCTGATCATTATCCAACATGTTGCTCTGTGACAGATGCGACTAATGAAAGTCTCCGTAAAACAGTAAGGATCAGGAAAATTACAGAACGAGCAGTTAATACTTTAAAGAGAGAACTAGCGTCCTTGAGGTATATTGTTTTGGATGGCTTAAATGGTGGAAACATTGATGAAGTATTTGCGGGATTTGTGATGCGGTTGGAGGACTTGGTGGCTGAGGTCTTCCCCATTGTTGACAAAAAGATCAACCAAAGATCGTTTGAAAGTCCGTGGATTACCAATAAGTTGCTGTTGTGCATTAGAAAAAAACAAACTTTTTAAGCTTCATAAAATGGGATTAATATCCTTTGACTACTTCAAACTATTCAGAAATCTACTTACTTCTGCATTGAGACTTTCAAGGGAGCTATATTATCAGAGGAAGATTGATGATTCAAAGAACGATCACGCTAAAATTTGGAGAGTTATAAATGGTATTTTGGGAAATGAAAGGAAGTCGGAAATTGATTGTATAATTAAAGATGGGGAAAAAACTTTTAATAAGGCTGATATTGCAGAACTTTTTAATGATTATTTTCTGAATGTTCCGTCAAGTTTGAGAACTGCAATTCCTAACATACC
>JABUQX010065716.1:0-37500 GCA_015478945.1 Trachelipus rathkii | reverse complement strand
CCCACTGTCCCCCTCCCCATCCTCAGCTCTTGAAATCCCTTCATCTCTCCCACCCCGATTTCATTCAATTAATCCTCTAAAATATGTCCCCCCACTTTTCCTCACCCTATCCTCCCCTCCTATCCATTCCCCTTCCCCTCCCTTTACCCTCTCTCCGAACCCCTCCATCTTCTTCCTTTTTCTATTTTACTTCTTTCCAGGCATCTTGCTCCCCGGTTCAAAATTTTCTGTCACTTTTCACACCATCATTATTTGCAGTTTCTCTTCGCCCTCTCACCGCCCTCTTTGCTTCACGTCTAACCCTTGCTAATAGTCCTCCCAGCTTTCCCTTCTCCTATCCCCAACCATTTCACAAGACCTCTTTTTTCTTTTCACCAATCTTCACCTCCTCATCCACCATTCACTTCCTTTCCTCCTACTTGCTCCCACCCTTTTTGTCTCCACATATCCTTCTGGCCTCTTCACAAATGTCTTCTCCGTTATTCCCTCCTCCTCCACTCCCTAATTTCTCCGTCCCTCTCTCGTCCCTCCACCTATCCTCCATACCCCTTCTAAACTCCCTCCTTACACAATGTCTCATCTAATTTTTCCACCTTATGACTTCTATTCTCCTCTTTTTTCTCTTTCTCTAACGTTACCTCTCCCCCCACCCTCTAACCTAGCAACCACCAAATAGTGATCAGGTAACCCCCTACCTGCCCCTCTGAATACATTTACATTTAGTAATCTGCCTCTATCCTTTCTATTTATACACCCATAATCCAATATCGCCCTCCCCCCCCGTTATCTCACTTCCATGTATACTATGATTATCACTGTTCTGAACCAGTATTCCCAACTATGCATCTTCTATCAACACACAAGCTCTAACAGACTTTCTCCATTATCATTCTTTCCCCTACCCAAATGGACCTATAATCTACCCATCTCCTCTCTTCCCACTCCTGCATTCAAATCTCCTAATAAACAAATTTATCATTTACCCCGAAACTTTCCCAAACATTCATTCAACTCACAGTCCTAATTCTTTCTCTCTCCTCTCCCTCGCTCCATTTACTGGTGCATACGCGAGCATATTTAAAAACCCCCATTTCCCCCCCAAATTTCACTTTAACCAACATTATTCTCGAACTCACCTATTTGCACATTTACCTTATCCCACACCTCTTTCCTCATAACTATTCCTACCCCTTCCCTCGCCCTCACTCTATAATATATATATATATATATATATATAATATATATATTATAACTAACGTAACGCAACAACCTAACCATACAACCAAATAAAACCTACAAAAACCCAAAAACACCAAACACCTAACCAAACACTATATATAATATGATATATAATATATATATATAATAATATATATATATATATATAATATATATCATCATCACCCACCTTATCTTCCCAGGACTGGGGTAAGGTGCGGAATGCATTGGAACAGAAAAGTAGTTAGGAAGAATATGACGAAAGCTCGAAAAGAAAGCCAGTCTTTCCGCCCCTTTATACCTTTTAGTGAGAGGTCGTCGCAGTCAGTCAGAAAATCTATTCTAGTGCTTCACGGGACCCTGACGGACCTCACCATGGCATCTCGCCAATGAGGGGTTCATCCCTTAGCTCAGGTGGCCAAAACCATACCCCACACAAAACCCGCCATTCACTTCTATTTGGCACCTTTCTTCTCGCCTCTCCTAAACTCACATTCCTCTCCTCCAGACATTCCTTACTGACTCAATCCACTTTTTCTTCGTCTTCCAGCCGGTCGATTCCCAGCACACTCAGCCACTATACATCTGCTTAACCAACCGTCTTAATCATCCATCCTTTTCCACATTGATCCAAACCATCGCAACGTACTTTCATTGATTATCTCATTTATTCCTTTCTCACACCCACCAACTCTCTAATACGTTCATTCCTCATTTTATCAATTCTTTCTCACACCTAACACGCCCCTAAGATTGTCCATCTGAAATATTTTTACTTTAGATCTTTACCTCTTTTCCAGACCATTGCCTCACTACTATACAATAAACACAAGTAACAAAATACCCTCAATATATATATATATATATATATAGGTATATATAAGATATATATATATAATTATATTATATATATATAATATATATTATATAATATATATTATAATATATATATATATTATTATATATATAACTTTTCATATATGATAATTTTCCAAGAAGGGTGGAGTCGGATCGGAAGTCGGAGTCGGAGTTCGGAGTCGGTAATTTCAAAGGGTGGAGTCGGAGTCGGAGTCGGAGTCGGAGTCGGTAATATTTAAGGACGCCGGAGTCGGAGTCAGAGTCTGAGTCGGTAATTTGAAGAGGGTGGAGTCGGAGCGGAGTCGGCAGTTCGGAAAATTTTTTTGAAACCGACTCCACCAACCCTGGCTTGCGTAACCCCCTATCATTCTATTAACTACGCATTATTATGGCACTCCCCCCTCATTGGGAGGGAATGCCTAAGAGAGGGATGAGAAGCGGAGGGGAGACCGCCCGAAGCTTCTCTGAACTCGAGGTATTTGGATTAGGCTCTCATCCTGAGAGGTAGCTTAGAATAGGGTCAGTGCCATTTATAATTAAGTAGTGATTACGGGATTATATATAGTTAATCTCTACGATTTAAAGGTGCTTATTACCCATTATTCATTGTGTAAAGACATTTCCTGTAAATCTTGTTTACTGATTTAAATAAAGAAATAATTAGATACATCTCTCATTTGAAAAAATACTTTCTTTGCTTTCAATGCTAAAATAAATCTATTTATAGTCTCTTTACTACTAAAGTCGTGGGACAGTGGGCACTTAAGGACATTCAACCCTTCACCCCCCCCCTTTATACAATAAATGCCAAAATTTCAAATAATATAGAAATAGGCATCAGAATCCCCTCATAATAGATAAGTGTTGTATCAAACACACCAGAAACACCAAAAAATATTCCTTATATAACCCATGCATAAGGATCAATTTTTAATACCTCTTCTATAGGTCTAAAATAGAAGGAAGAAAGTCGTTGAAAATTAAAACGAAGAAAATTCGTTATCGCCCGAGAGTTGGGAAATTTGAACCCCAAGCTATCTTAGCCCTAACATTCGAAAGATTTTGGCGTGACTCTTAAAACGACTCCTCAAAATATCCAAAAGAGTCAGAAACTTGTAGAGTCGATAACGATGGTCAGTACAAAAAAATTGAGTCAGAAAGCTCAAACAAAGAACGCCTCACGATCAAGAAAGGGGAAGACCCCTTCTCCTTCTCCCTAACTCCCTCAACACCGAGGAGATGAGGCCGGGCCATCTGGTATTACATCTGAGAGTGAGCCTGATGCGACGCCCAAAATTGCCCGCCAAAATGGGAGGTCAAAGCGTTCTGAATACCGATCGCCTATAAATACTTATAATCAATTAAGTTCCAATCAACTACCCATCTTCGATCCTTACGATGTAATCAACTGGCTGAGTGCAACTACAGCCATCTTTAAATTAAATCATATTGACGAGCCCCATGAGCGTGTTCGCTTATTGGCACCGATACTTCCCACAACTTTGGTATCTAAATTAAAATTCCCGCTTCAAGAAGATGCACTATAGATCCTCTTGAAAGACATAGGAAAGAATGTACCTCCGCAGCTCTCAGAAATAAGGAATAGGGACGCTTAAACAAGGCATACAAGCCCAGATGAGTTGCCAAGCGAATATTTAAACCGCGTCAAAAATGTCCTTGGTAACAAAAGTTTCGAAGTCCTCATAGAACATAACCCCAAATTTGCAGTCGACCTGTTCTTAGAACAAATGCCAGTAAACATCCAGATGTCAGTCTACTCCCTCGCTGAAGAAAATGACTTGCCCAGAATGGTTAAGGTGGCGGACGATCTTTAAAAAAATTTCGTTCGCAAAGACTGAAGAAACCAACCTCAAAGTTTCGATCAGACATGAGGCTCTGTAAACGCTGTGCGTACGCACACTAGTCGACATGAAATCGAAGCTGCTGGCACAAAGAACAGCGCGCCAAACCCGGTGCACACACCTCACGCCACTCCACCCAGCGACAGCCATCTTTCCACCCAGCTGGCACAGCTGGCGAACACTGTCTCGACGCTGGCTGACACAGTACAGCAGATGCTTCAAGGTCAGACACACACAGCTGATAGAGGAAATTTGAGACGCGAGAAGAGTTTGTCTCGCCAGTCTCGATCAGCTGATAGTAATGGGTACACCAGCACTTTCAACAATGCAGCGAATCACCTCTGTTATTACCATTCTAGATACTTATATCTTGCATACAAATGTGAAGGGGTAGAGTGCCCCCTATACCCATTACTCCATAATAATGGTAACAGATCCACCACTCAAAATGCGGAAAACTAGAATCCCGATTGCTCACCACACAACCTCAATATAGCAGTCGGGAAAAATCAATTCATAGAAAAAAAAAGTTTCCTTCCATCCACAAATAAAATTCATCGACAAGATGATAATAGGAACAATGAAATCAACTTAGAAAATCATAGTGCCGATATAACTGGTGAAAACTTTTTGAGCTTCTCACAAAATTCGTCGCTGAAAGCCGAGCAAAATAGATGTATATCATTTTCAAGTAATTATGAACAGTAATTCAAAATTTAATAATAATAATAATAATAATAAAAATATAATAATAATAATAATAATAATAATAATAATAATAATAATAATAATAATAATAATAATAATAATAATAATAATAATAATAATAATAATAATAATAATAATAATAATAATATTCATCACAACAATGACTATAGTGACCATACGCTTGAAAGAAAGAGCAAATCCAGTCTTAATGATAAAAAAGACCAGGCTCCTCAGAGCCTCGAACCAACCGCCTGTGTCGAAATTCTTGAAAATGAAAACAATGTGCAAAGTGACAATAATCGAGTTAAATGTGATAAAATAAATGAAAGTTGTGTAAATAGACTACCGTCATTGTTTGTGAGGGGGAAGCATGCGCCCTATATTAATATAGACAATGAAAGACCCAATGGTAGTAGTAGTGCAAAATCTGAAAACAATTTAATCAATAAAAATATTGTCACAAATGATTCATCTGTCATGAAGTATTATGGTAAGCTAATTGAGTCTAATATTATTACAACTGTGAGCCCTAAGCATGCCGGGTATATTTTTTTCACTCTAAATTTGCCGAATAATATAGTTATGAAGCAGGTAAGAGTGGGTGAGAGCGATAAAACAAATAGCTTGTTTAACCCCATCCAAAGTGCTGATAACGATTGCTGTGGTGACAGTAAAAAGGTTACAGCCGATGTGGCGGTGAACGATCAAGTTTGTAAAATCGACAACTTAATCTCTTACCAGGTTCATGACCGTATTAATGAAGTAAATTATTTAATCGATTCTGGGGCCTCTAAAAGCCTCCTGGCAGGAGGGGCTCGTACAAATCACACACCCCCTGTCGGATTTATGTATGCGGCAAATAAGACAAAAATAGCCATTTATGATATAAAAAGTATTGAAATTGACTTAAATCTTGGTAGGAAATATATAGAGACATTCTATGTAGCAAACATTGAAATGAATATCTTAGGTTTGTCATTTTTAAAGAAATTTCAAATGGGAATCGATTTTAATAATGATTTACTCATAGATTCTGTTACAAATAAAAGTATTAAATTGATACAAAATTGCAATTATAATGTTAATTATGCGCATGAAACCTTTCCCTCTTCTCTCTCATTTACTCCTCATCCTAATATTTTGCATGTGCCTTCTAGTCCTACTCCTTTTAATGATATTTTATTGCGATATAACGGGTTATTTTTAAATCCCTATTTACCTGAAAATCATCATATAAAAATTAAACAAATGCAAATATGGGATGAAATTTTTGAAAAATATAAAAATAACAAAATTAAAAGAATGACCACAGCGTTGATAGGTAAGGGCGGTCAGGTAACTACTGATGAAAGGACCGCCTTTATACCAGAGAAAATACTAATTGAGCTAGCTAACACCTACCCATACAAAGCGAAGGTCCGGGGACCCCCCATCTCTCTCAGACCCAGAAAAATTCCCCACAAGCTTTACTCACAAACCAGAGAAGAATTTGACAATCTTGTAGCCACAGGGGTGCTAAGGCGATCCAACTCGCCCTGGTCCTTCCCCGTCAGCATCCTTGAAAAGAGTGGAGGACGTGTGAGACTTATATCAGACTTTAGAGAACTCAACAAAAGGGTTGAAGCCGAAACTTATGGTTTGCCACACCTCACCGATGCAATGTTTACCTTGAAAGGGAGTAGGCTCTTCACTAAATTGGACCTGGTTCAATCATACTACGCCATACCATTACACTCAGACTCCGAGAAATACTTCACTATCACCTCTAACATGGACTCATACAGCTACCGAAACCATTTATTTTTCAAGCTTTCATTGATACTCTGTTGCAAGGAATCCCAAACACCCACGCTTATATGGATGACGTCCTCATTCACACTCAAACCGAAGAGGAGCACCAGGTCCTGCTTGAAAAGGTACTGAAAAGACTGCAGCATTTCAACATTAGCGTCAACCCAAGTAAATGCCAAATTGGACAAACAGAAATTGACTATCTGGGATATATAATTGACCAGGAGGGAATTAGGCCAAACGATGATAAAATAAGGGAGATAATAGACACTCCAAAACCCAAAACTATCAAAGAATTAAGAAGTTATCTTGGAAAAGTTGGGTTCTATCGTTCTTCTGTAGCTGTGTTCTCAAATATTACTGCGCCCCTCTATCATTATCTGAAGGGAAAGCCGTATGGGAGCCGAAAAATCAATTGGGACCCTCCAGGGGAAAAAGCTTTTAAAGATAGCAAAGAGGCCATAAAAAACGCCAATACACTAACTTACCCAAGCCACTCCAGTCCTTTCGACATCATCATTCACACCACCAATACCGCCTCTGCAACAGTCATATTATCTACTCCTGATGAAGGAAGAACCCCCATCGCATTCTATAGTATCATTTTATCAGCCGCGGAGCAAACATATGATTGTGTCGGAAAATTATTAGTGCTTTTAACTAAACTCCTGAAAAAATATGGATACCTTCTCTCTAATCGACCTATCAAAATATTAACTCAATCACGTGAAATTATTCAAAAATACAACAAATGCAATGATAATAAGAATTATAATTTACGGGAGATTAGAAGCTTAAACCTCTTGTCGGCTTATCAGGTCTCCTGGGAGTTGATCACAAAGAAAACAAATCCTTTATGTGAATACTTATTGCATAACCATCTTGATAATGAAGACGAAATCACTGCCAGTGCAATTGATCATTGCAATATGAACAAAAAGGAGGAGGAGCTAGCGAAGCCACGCCTCCCGAGCGCGGTGATTGGCTTAGCCACCCCCACGCCAGCCAATCAGGCCGAAGCCGAAACAATAACAAAACGTAAGGTGATGAGACCTTCCAATACTCATAATTACTACGAGACACCTTCACCTGGGTTAAAGAGAAGATACGCTGAGACCGCAAAGAATGTAGCTCGTGCCGAAACCATAAATTCCACAGAAAGGCAGACGATGGGAACTTTAAATGACCATAGAGCACATTCTCTAAATATCTCCCATGGGAAGAATCCAGAATCTGAAACGAAAGGGTTGAACATAGATGACAGAAGAGAAATAGAGAAAGAGAACTTAGATAGATTTAATAAAGAATTAACTGAATTAAAAGTAGATGAATTAAGAGATGTTTTACCAGAAAAGACACAAATCAATTTGGTTAGAGATTGCAACGACGCACACTTAGAGCTGATCAAACGATTTAGAAAAGAAATTGACTATTTAGAGATAAGCGGAGACCAAAGTGATGATCCATTTATAAAAAATCCCTAGCTAGAAGGTAGATGATAAAGAGCTCATTAATCATTAAAAAAACAAACTTTTGGCTTCAAGAAGGAAAGATAATCTTTGTATGTGATATATCATTAAACTATCACGAGTTATCATTCCCAAAGCACCCAAGTTGCCACCCTCATCAGAATGACCCACATGCAGGGCCACCTCGGTATAAACCGTTGTCTCACTGTGCTGAAAGGTGATTTTGTGTTTGAAAACATGCATCGGAAAGTTAGAGGTGGTCCGCAGTTGCCCTCAATGTCAGGTGTATAAGATCGGGCGGGGAATCAATCCCATACTCGGAAAATACAAAGAAGTTACCTATAAGTTCGAGGTCCTTCATGTAGATATCCTCAAGCTTCCTTCCTGTCGGGGTTACAAGTATCTTTTAACTCTTATTGACCGCTACTCTCATTATGTATGGGCTTTTCCACTCAAGGACGCCGCGAAAGAGCAATAGTTAAACTTTGAAAACCAAGGCTTAATTCCCCCGACTGTGGAGATTCCCAGCCAAATTGTGTTGCAGATAATGGAGCAAACTTACTCACACTATTTGAGAGGTGTGTAAGCTATTAGGGATACTCCACACCAAGACCAGTACATACAACGCAGCCGCTAATGGGAAATGTGAAATGGTCAATAAAATGATCATTAACAGTATTAGAACTATGCTGGCTGAGCCAGCCATGAAAACACAAGAATGGTTAGACGTCTTACCTTTCGTCTTATTCGCTCTAAGGCTCGCACCCATCTCGGAAGGGGTATTAGCCCCAGCAAGCTATTATATGGCCAAAATATAAACATTCCTGACGGCCTTATCAGCACTACTGCCTCAAATGGACCAAAATCATACGATACATACATTGAAAGAATAACAGAATTGATGGCCAAGCCCTTAGCGCAAAGAACTAATTTGCGTAATCGCAATATATTCCTCCCAAAGAACTTGAAAAAAGCCCGATTTCTACTGGTGAAGAATCAACAATACAACACCGGAAAACTCGCAGCAAAGTATCACGGCCCCTATCGAGTTATCAAGATTACAAACAGCAATGCTCACATCCTAAAAGGGGATACAGTAGTAGTCGAAAGCTTAAGAAATGTTAAAATCTTTTATGAACCAGTACTCGATCCTTCAATCCGAAAGAAAAACTCGGAATGAGAAGAAAATAGAGGAAGGAATAGGGAAAACCTAAGTGAATAACTCTTGAGAAAAATAAAAGATTAAGACGATGATGTGGAAATTAATACGAGTACAAATCGATGTTAAAAGGTATTATTATTCATATATTGTAGTTCTTCTCTCTTTTTCATTGTAGTTTATCCTCATGGCCTTCTTTCACTTTCCTATGCATTTCATGTAACCATCTGAAGGAGTGTTCGCAGGAACCTTTGGATATAAACAAAACCTTAAGCCTCACTTAAGATTTTGAGCCAAATGTTCCTGTCAACTGCCAAGGTCACCACAAAGAGATGGGCTAAAACCCATGAATAGGGAAATCGTGTAAGTCATTAAGCATGCATGACACAAAGGTGACACAGCTTTGTGAGAGACGGATTTGCCTGTCTCCTGTGTACACCTCAGGACACTTGGTAACCCCTCCTACGATTTCTATTGTAACTACGCATTATTATGGCACTCCCCCCCCCTCATTGGGAGGGAATGCCTAAGAGAGGGATGAGAAGCGGAGGGGAGACCGCCCGAAGCTTCTCTGAACTCGAGGTATTTGGATTAGGCTCTCATCCTGAGAGGTCAGATTAGAATAGGGACTGTGCCATTTATAATTAAGTAGTGATTACGTGGTTTATTAAAGTAATTACCTACGATTTAAGTGTGCATATATTACCTATCATTCATTGTGTAAAAACATTTCCTGTAAAATCTCGTTTACTGATTTAAATAAAGCAATACTTAGATACATCTCTCATTTGAAAACCGGCAGGTTCATAGGGCCATAATTTAGATTAGGAAGGGGGGTTAGAGCGAGTCTAACCCATTAACCTATATATATATATATATATATATATATATATATATATATATATATTATATATATATTATATATATATAATATATCATAATTATATAAAATGTGTGTTGTGTGTGTTGTGTGTGTGGTGTTCTGTATGTGTGTGTTATTGTCTCTGTGTGTGCATGTGTGTTTGTGTTTGTGTGTGTGTACGTGAAATTTTCATAGATTTTTGTTTTTAATATTTTAACAAAATATTGATATATATTTTCAAGAAAATATTGTAAGAGTTAATTACAATGATAGATAGTGTTTAGCCATATAAACCTATATTTTTTTTCTTTCTTTTCTTTTTTTTTTGAAGGAAATGTTGCAAAATAATAATTAAGCGTTGAAGTAAGTGAATAAAATATTTGGAAGTGTGGGAGAAATTAAGAATAAGATAGTGTTAGAATGGTGGTTAGATTCACTATATTGGGTGATTTTGAAACTGAAACAAATACTCTAGAGTCTAGAGTCTAGCCTAAGCTACAGATGCATGACAAGCGGAGTACAGGGTCTCCCAGCGTGATTCCCTACACCTTTCGGGTGTGTTAAGGTCAGAGGCCTACTTAATTTCACCAGACTTGGAGAGAAATCAACACCCAGTATCAAATTAAAGGTCAACATGTCTCGCTACGCAGCGTTTGAAGGTGTGCAAGTCAATGGAATTTTAGAAAATAGATTAAGAGAATGTGTTTACTAGCTTATTAACGAACAAGCAAGAATTAACCGGCACATCGTAGGATTGTGTGAAGCAAGGGAAAAATGGAGTAAACAAAGTTAGTCTAAACAATGGGGTATACAAACCTACATAGGTATTAATGATGTAAGTCGTAAGAGAGAGAGAGAGAGAGAGAGAGAGAGAGAGAGAGAGAGAGAGAGAGAGAGAGAGAGAGAGAGAGAGAGAGAGAGAAGAGAGGAAGAGAGAGAGAGAGAGAGAGAGAGAGAGAGAGAGAGAGAGAGAGAGAAGAGAGAGGTAAGTTTCAATTTGCACAACAATTTAAGGAAAAATTATTAAAATAAAGGCAATGTTAAATCACTTTATCAAAATAGCACTTAAACTCACAAGTAGATATACTGTTCAAAATATTCAAGCTTATACACCAACTTCAAGTCACACAGAAGTGGACTTGGAATACTTCTATGAGATGATTAGGTATTATTATTGACGCACATAGGCAACAAAATTATCACTGCAAAATAACCAAGTTTACATCACTAATACATTGATAAATTTTTTTATCAATGTGGGAAACTGGAAGGGGTTATCGACAGGTAGGATTTGTTGAAGGATTGAACTTATTTATAATGAACTTATTTTACAAGGAAAATGAAAATGGAAAATGAACTTGGATAGATTCTAACCGTACCAAAATTTAAATTTATTATACATCTTGACTATGAATAAAATTATCTTCCAAGATATATCAGTTTTAAATATATTCCATACATGAAGTGATCTCCAAATGACGGGTGAGGATAAAAATTAAATTAAATCTAAAACGAGAAGAGCAATTCTTATGCAATGTAAAACACTATCCATTAATATTACAACTATCCCTTGCTAACTTGATGTTACAGCTAGGCTTTGCTTACTTGATGTTACACCTAGCCCTTGCTGACCGATTTAGCAATATACCTGAACCATTAAACGTACTACAAAATATATATATGAGCACAGCAATCAAATAACATCACCTAATAATAGTGTGTGATCAACATTATTCATCTAGAATACCACAAACAAAAATGAAAAGGATATTTGAAAGCACAAGGACTCTGATAAATAAAAGATAGGATATAACTAAAGACAGAAACATTAAAGAGAGAATAGAATACATTGAAATGAACAGTTATAAACAAACACCTCAGGGAAGACGCTAAAACAGCTCGTCAAAAATACATTGAAAATAATAAATGTTTCAAGAAAGCAAAACAACAGCTTTCATTGAGGAATCAACAGGTAACAGCAATAAAAGAGAAATAGGAACAAATTTGTAAATAGTGGATTAATCATTAAAAAGTCAGGAGAATTTTATGCATAGTTATATGGGAAAATTGACTTCAAACTATTCATAAATATATAATACAATGATAATTATATCCCTATAACCCATTCCGAAGAAATAGAGCCTTAAAAAAAAAAGACCGGAAAAAGGGAAAATCACCTGGTCACCTGGTGAAGATAGAGTTTTCAATCGAAATAGTAAAAGATGACGATAACGAAATTGTCATCATATTAACAAAACTAAATGATAAATGCTTGCAAGAACACAAAATCTCTTACAATTATCAACATTATTGTAGTTCTATCTAAAAAAAAAAACTTACCTCAAATCTTCCGTAAATTACTTCCAAAAACTAATGAAGAGAATTACATAACTTTTCTGCAATCAAACACATAAACAAACAAGATTTAGTAGTGGCTATAGCATCCAAGATGTCCAATAGCTGATGGAAAAATGTAACCAGTATGAAAAGTCTTTATGTATATGACTTTTGTGTACTATGAAAAGCATTTGACTCAGTGAGTACTGAGTACTAACTCTGTTAAAAATGGCTTGAAAAGTCAGGGTGTTGCAAACCATTTACAGACACCTGAAAATACATACAGTATATGAAAATACTACATCAACATTTACATTATTTGAAGAGAGTGAAAACGCACTGATCAAAAGAGTTAGAAAGGTAGATTCAATTTCACCAAAAGTATTTACAGCAGTATTAAAAGAAATATTCAGGACACTTAATTTTGAACATGTGGGTATAAACATAAATGGAAAAAAAGATAAATAATTTAAAATATTTTCGCGATCAAGTATTGTTCAAATCAGATATTGAGGAATAAAGGAAAGTGGTAAATATCCACTTTGTTTAATAAGAAAGTCTTTTTTGAGAAGTGTGTGTTACCTGCAAGGAAATATTGCCCAGGGTTAACTATCAAATACAAATTCAAATTGCTGTGAGAATAGTACCCTAGATTCCAGAACAATACAAAAACTAACACATAGAAGAATATAAAGTGATACATGCTTGCAATAAAAGTAGGAAAGAAAAAGGAACGATTGCATAAATCGCAAGCAAAATTAACAGATACAAATGTCAGAGTGAAGTAAGAGATATGGAGATGGCAAGTCACATACCTAGAAGTAGTAGAAGAATATGACGCAAGTCGAAAGGAAAGCACCCCTCTACCGTCCCCTCTATACCCGTAAGTGGGAGCTCGTCGCAGTAAAAAAAACCACCATAGAACTTCTCGAGACCACGACGGACTTTCACTATGGTATCTCGTCAATGTAGGGTTCATTTCTTGAACCAGGAGGCCCACAACCATATCCCCCTCACAAAACCCCTCCATTCACTCCTATTATGCACCTTTCTTCTTGCCTCTATCACACTCACATTCATTTCCATGAGACATTCCATTGCTGACTCAATCCACTTTTTCTTCGGCCTCCCAACCGGTCGATTCCCATCACACTCACCACTATACACCCGCTTAACCAACCAACCATCATCCAATCTTTCCATATGTTCAAACCATCTAAATACAATTTCTTTTATTCTCTCATTTCCGCCATTTTTCACACCACACAACGCCCTAACACGTTCAATCCTCATTTTATGAAATCTTCTCACACCTACCACACCCCTAAGATTAATTATCCATCTGAGCAGATTGCACCTTATACCTCTTTTTCTATACCATAGTTTCACTACTTTGTGTTAACACCGGTATTGATTTTATTAAGATGAGTTTATTTTCCTTATAAAATTATCAGTAAAATTGTACATAGTTTTCGTTTATTATGTATCGAAGAAATAATCTCTGATCCTTCCCGTCTTCTCTCTCTCTCTCTCTCTCTCTCTCTCTCTCTCTCTCTCTCTCTCTCTCTCTCTCTCTCTCTCTCTCTCTCTCTCTCTCTCTCTCTCTCTCTCTCTCTCTCTCTCTCTCTCTCTCTCTCGACTCACATGTCACTTGACTCGAGAAAAATTAATCATCATCATCATCACCCACCTTCTCTCCCCAAGACTGGGGTAAAGTGCGTAGCATGCACTGGAAATAGAAAGTAGTAGAAAAATATGACGCAAGTCGAAAAGAAGGCCCAGCCTTACCGCCCCCTTTATACCTTATAGTGAGAACTAGTCGCAGTCAGAAAATCCACCATACGCCTTCAAGGGACAGCAACGGACCCTCACTATGGCCTCTCTCAATGTAGGGCTCATCCTTCGCCAGGTGGGCCCACAACCCATGCCCCCGTCACAAAAACCCCACATCACTCCTATATGCACCTTTCTCTCGCCTCTGCCCAAACTCAAATTTCTTCTCCTCTAGCCATCCCTTTACTTTGACTTTAATCACCTTTCTTCGTCTCCCAGCCGTCCATTCCAGCACACTCAACCACTATACATCCGCTAACCAATCGGACTATCATCCATCCTTTCCACATGACCAAACCATACTCAACGTACTTCATTTATTCTCTTATTTACCTCTTTTTTCACACAACACAACTCTCTAATACGTTCATTTCTCATTTTATCAATTCAATTCTTTTCATACCTAACACGCCCCTAAAGATGTCCATCTGAATATACCTCTTACTTTAGAATCATACCTCTTATTCCAAGACCATATGTCTCACTACTTATACTTAACTCAGGCCAACAATATACCCTTCATGTAAGACCCTTGCGCACTCAAGACTTAGTCCCTTTAATATCCACCAACGATTAATTGCACCAGCACCTTCCTGCCATTCAGAACTCTCCTAATACACTCTCCATCATCCGTTCCCTTTTCATCCAACATATATCCTAAATATTTAAATTCAGGCACTTGTTCCTGCTCACCATCAAACACAACTTCACACCGAGACTTTCCTCACGCAACCATAAACCTTACTCTGATCTAAGTTAACTTCAAACCCTCCTTTACACACCCCTTCAAATCTCTCTACTAAATTCCTTGTTCAAAACTCCTCTATCCGCATCGTCAAGCATAAAACAAAAATCATCCGCATATAATAGTAGGGCACCCTCACCCTCTTCCATTCTCCATCATTCTAACATCATCCCCTGCCACCCCTACTTCTAATTCACTCATCACCCCAACCATATACAAATTGAATAACCAACGCATCCCTGCCTTACTACGCTGTTAATATTAAATCAATCACTTCGACTCCCATTTATATTGTCACGTAGCTTCACCACCGTCAGTACATACTTTTGATATCCATTCAGAAGCCTACCAGCCAACAACTATATATCACTAACACCTACCATAAAGTTAAAATAATCTATTTAGCTGGGGCAGCGATTCTATATATATATATATATAACTATATAATATATATATATATAAAATATAATATAATATATATATATATATATAATATATATATATAATATATACTATATAATATATAAGATGATATCTTAATAAAGAACCAAAAACAAAATAGCTGTTTACGTCTCCACTAAAGAGTTAACTGCAAAAAGAGATTTATAACGACTTGTGTTGCTGGTTCATTAGCCTCGAGGTGCTAGCTCAAATATAGCTTCTGTGAGAGAAAGGAAGGGCGCAATTCCACAGCGAAAACGGTTAGAAGAGTAACTGATCTTAAGGTTCTTAACTTAAAAACGAAAGCATTACAAGAAAATAACTCAAAGAACAATCAACTACTCACCGCGCAAGGGGGAAACAAGGAAAAGGAGATAACTCAACACTCATGCCACTATATATATATATACTTATAAATATATAATATATTATATATAATAATATAATATATATTATTATAGATATATATATATATATATATATATATAGATATATAATATATATTATATAATTAAATAAACAAAATATACATTTTAGAAGTAACAACAATTTATCGTACATTATGTTCAACAATAATTATATTCAATTAAGTTTTTAAAGATTATAATATAAAATGCAAGTGTCTTAACTCTTAATAAAATCTCTAAAAAAATTAATCGAAGTGCATTTGTTTTTCTTCAAAAAATTAGGAGGAAATTAAGGTTGGATAAATTACATCATTACCTATTATTTATTATATATATTATTATTATTATATTATTATGATTATTATTATTATTATATTATTATTATTATATATTATTATTATTATTATATTATTATATATTATTATTATATTATACTATATCGTCTGCCAAGTTATTAAGTGTTATCCTTGATGACAAGTTTTCTTTCAAAAGAACAACATAAATAGTCATCATTAGCAAATATCCTATGCTAACTATGCATTCCATAAGATAAGGAATTTTGTTCCAAAACATATTTTAAAAAAAACCTTTACGTATAGTCTTGCTTTATCACCACCTACTCTACGGTCTCTCACTATGGGTTGTGCAAGAATACTGCTACAACCTCTTAATCGTTATGCCAAAAAATAAATAATTCGTTAATATCCCAGGGCCCCGGTAAACTACCGTGAACACACAACCCCACTATCCAAAAATTTGTCTATGCTTTATTCTAAAACTTCATGATATTTACACTCTTACAGTAAGTAGTCACATCTTAAAATTCACAAACGGAACTGCAAATGATCTTTTGGCAACATAATTGTACAGAATAAAAACGTTAAGAACAAACAATCTCCGTAGCACAAATTCCCTAACCTTAGACAAAGCAAAATTCACCTTAACGAAATCTCGGAGGGCTATCTCATATAAAGGGCATAGAATTGTGGAATAATCTCCCCCAACAAAAACGTTCAGGAATCACTCACAATTGGGTCGTTTCGTAGAAATATCAGAAAATTCTTATTATCTAAATACTAACGAGGCCATTCTACCCAAGTTAAGTCCTATTCTATGACAGATGGAAGCGATCCCATAGCTATTATTAATATTTAATTGTTCTCTCAGTGTTTCTCGTTAAATTTACAAAAGTCATTGCCTGCTGCGCGATGATAAATACAATATAACTATTATATTATTAATTATTATTATTATATTATTATTAATTATATTATATATTATTATTATTTTATTATATTATATTATCATTATTATTATTATTATTATTATTATTATATTATTATTATTTATTATTATTATATTTATTATTATTATTATTTCTGTATTATTTGTATCTATTATTATTATTATTATTATTATTATATTATTTTATATATTAATTATTAATTATTATTATTATTATTATATTATTATTATTATTTATTATTATTATTAATATTATCATTATTATTATATTATAATTATTATTATTATTTATTATTATTATATTTTAATACTATATTAGTATAGTACTGATACTAATGTGAAAGTTCTGCATCATTAAACTGTTAAGCTTAGCTGTTTATGTATTACTGCTATATTACTGTTTATTATTATTATATTATTATTATTATTGTCTATTATTATTATATATTATTAATTACTATTACTATATTATTATACTATTAATATTATTACTATTATTACTATTTTATATATATATTATTATTATATTATTATTATTATTATTATATATTATTATTATTATTATTATATTATATTATTATTATTATTATTATTATATAATATTATTAATTAAAATATACTATTACATTATTTTTTTTATTACTATTATCTTGTTAATTTTATATTACCCTTGTTATTATTATATTATTATTATTATTATTATTATTATTATTATATTATTATATTATTATTATTTATTATTATTATTATTATTATTTTTTATTATTTTATTATTTATTATTATTATTAATTAATTAATTGATTATTATTAATTATTATTATTATTATATGATTATTATTATTATATTATTATATTAATTTATTATTATTATATATATTAATAATACTGTTAACTCAGCAACGCGGAGTTCCAGTGTTCGAATCCCGCTGATGCAAGAGTAAAATCTCGTGACTCATTTCATTAAAATGGCGCCACCTTAGTGGATACTCATGCCAATATGGGATGAGAAAACCGGGTGGTTTAAAAACTACGTTTGAAGCGTCTTTTTTTGGGGACGTGGATGGCCTAGGGATAAAGCGCCGTTTACTGTTAACTCAGCAACCAGCGCGGAGTTCCAGTGTTCGAATCCCGCTGATGAAAAGTAAAATCTTCTGTTGTGGAACTCATTTCATTTAAAATTTTGTTTCATAATTTCAGAGATTGGGTATGAAATTTCGATAGTAATTATCGGAAATGAGAAAACCCGGGTCTTTAAAAACAAAAAAACGCTTGAAGCGTCTTTTTATTGGGACGTGGATGGCCTAGTGTAAGCAAATCCGGTTACTGTTACCTCAGCAACGAGGGACCAGTGTTCGAATCCCGCTGATGAAGAGTAAAATCTTTGTGACTCATTCATTTAAATGAACAAAAGGCTTTGAAGGGACAAACTTACAATGGTTTAAAATGCTACTAAAAAGAGAATCGCCAATACGCTAAAACTAAATAGAAAACTAATTCAGCCACATTCAAACATTCAAACCGGCTACCCCAGGGCTCAATTCTCGGGACCGTTTTTATTTACTCTATATATACAAATGATCTGTTCAACGCTCATGACGCTTTTTCAGTCTCTTTTGCTGACGATACCTCCATTTAAAATAACATATATAATATAATATATAATATAATAATATTATAATATATATATATATATATATATAATACTATATATATATGATATATATATTATTATCATAACTTTTAGATATTTATTTAAAAAATTTATTTAAAAACTTTTATTGAAGTATTTAATGTTTAAAATTAGAAGACTTTGTAATTCGGGAAAGAGTTTAAGTTCCGGAGTGAGAGATACAGAACAATATATATGTAGAAAGTGTGGGCAGTAGAGCTTGGACCTTGGTAGTGAGAAGCTGTGTTGTAAACGCGTGCCGTTTATTATTTAAAAGTGAGAGTTTAAATTGCCTGTGTATTATTTAACTGTGATTTATATTTTTATAAAGTGACTGTGTTTATTTTAAAATCTATTTCCGAAAGAATTTTGAGAAGAAAATTCTTTTATTGGCATTATTATATTTTCCTCTTTGTATGAGATTCCTCCGCAACGAAGCTTGCAAGCCATTGAAAAGGCTGTACCATAGATTAGGTACTGTATAGTTGAAAATATACGCTTTTCGTTCTACGAAAGAAGAGTAGACTATTTATTGTATTTTGCTCCTGTATGAACCTTGATTCATTTCTTAATGCCTTGTTTGTTCACAAGCGAACAACAATATAGTATCAATTACCAGGTAACAATTTTTTTAAAACATTGAAAGACTCTCTCACTATAAAAACTTTGTGCATATAATCTATGTTTTGAAAGCTCTCACTCCGTTGCTCTATTTATTCCATTGAAGATTGTTTCTCATATTTTTAAGCTTCACGAATACTATTTCATATTTTTAAAGAAGAAACTTATATGTATTTTTAAGAAGAATTTTATTTAATAGAAAAGGACTTTATTTCTTAAGATATATTTTTGACCAGTACTTTAACATTTGTATAATATATTTATATTAATCTGTGAATAGTTGATAAGGATATAAAAATATATTAAGAACATTTATTATATGATTTTTTAGATAAAGAAATTCGGAACAAGAGAAATATTTTATTATTATTTTTTACAAAGTAAAAGTTAAGAAATTAGAAGCATATTGTTTCATATCCTGACGTTTGTGTTCACATTTTTCTTTATGCCAATATTTTCTCAATGAGTTCGAATCTGAAATATAAAATAAAAAGACCATTTATTTGCTGCACTTCAAAGGGCGAATTAGATGCTACCATTAGGTTAAACACGTGTCAAGAATAGTAAGTAACACCCTGCTGGAAATATAAAGGGTGGAAAGAAATGGCGACCGTGACAGGACGAATTTTTGGTTTTACATACTCTTTTGATTGATTATTTATTAGAAAATTATAAAAAGAAAATCTGGTCTGGCACGAAGAAGAGTACCCTGGAAAAAATTCATCTATTCAAGATTTTTTTTATATTGAGGCGACCGTTCTACAAAGTGATTTTTGTTCTACTTCTAAAGTGAAGCCTTCATCATTTTTTCTATTCAATTTGGAAGCCATCTTGGTCATCAAGAGTGGATCATTTTGCTGCGAAGCAATTTTTCTTTTATATACGCAATGCGGATGTTTATGGGAGCTCATATACGGTATAATTTGTAAAAATATCGGATAAGTAGGTGCCATTACATTTTTTTTTCTTCTCTTTTTTTTTTTTGTAAAAAAAAAAAAAAAGGTATTTAAATACATTTATAGTAATTTATAAAATTATTATTATTTTTTTTTTAAATTTATAGTAGCTTTTTCATTACGTTAAATTCCTGAACGATGCATTGTGTGCGCGCATCCTTTAAACTATTGTGACGTTCATAGAAATAATTTATAGTAAGCCTCACAACGGCTCCTTTTTCTATGTCATATTGGTCTAGAAATATTTTTTTTTTATTTATAAATAAAGTAATTTTCTCAAGAAGTTAAATATTATTCAAGATATATATATATAAATATATATATATATATATATATATATATATATATAATATATATATAATATATATATATATATTATATATATATATATATATATATATATATATATATATATATAATATATATATATATATATATTTTTATATTATATATATATATATATAAATATATATAGATATATTATATATATATTATATATAATATATATTATATTATATATATATATATATATATATGTTTAGATTAATTTTTTGCTTTATTGTATACAACTTGTAATATATTTCTTTACTGCGCAACAATCATATGTTAATATTTCATGTTCGAGGCTATCAAGTTCATGGGATTTCACAGCTGCGTAGTTCGTTAAATAGAAGTTGAATAACTGTAAAGGGATCTTATAACGGGGTTTTCTTGTGCAGTATTTCCAGTTATAACTGACTTTGCTTTAAAAGATTTTTTTTTTTTTTTCTTTTTATTTAGCCTTTTACATTTATAAATATTGTATATGTTTATTTACTTATTATTTGATAAAATTAATATTATATTTTTAATAAATAGTAAATAATAATTTTAATATTATTATTATTATTATTTTTATTTGTCTTCTTTTATATACAGTTATGAATGTATATCTTGGTGCGTAATTGTTTGTGTGTGAACTGTTTGTCGGTCTAAATATTTGTTTTTGTGGATGAATAAAAGTTTCTACGGAGAGTTAAAATTTGTCTTCTGAGCGTCTCCGAAAACAGAATAGTGGTACAAGGATTACCACGCACCGACCCACACACATGAAATATACAGTTCGATTTTCTGCGAAGTTCTCACTAAATAAAATACAGAAAAGAAAAGTGGTAGGCTATTTTGGAATCTTATATTGACTGCAGAATAATTTTTCTTCGACGCCATCTCTCTGTGTGTAGTTGAGAGAGAAAGAGTGTGGTAGAGACTGCAGTGCGTGTATTTTTTTTGTGGGATTATATTACCAGTTTTTATCACATTGGTCACCGTGAGCGCGTGAAGTGAATGTTAATTTTTTTTTTTTATGTGGGGATAATATTTTAAAGCACGTAAAAAGGCAGTACTATCATAATACACATTATTTTGCATTATTTATTTATTTTTTTTATATATATTCTTTTATATATATATATAGATATTATTTTAAAGCACGTTAAAAGGCAGTACTAAAACGTACTATATATTTCTGATCATTTATTTATCTCGTTTATATATATATTCATATTTATTGAAGGTAATTAACAGATATTTTGTGTTTTTAAGGTACCATTATTTGTGAAGAAAGAAAAACACGACTCTGTTCAAGATTATTGATGAAAGATACTTCATTGCATAATCGCTGTTTCTAAGCATTTAGGAATAAAAGTTCGGAAGGAGTTTTACGAAGAGTCTCACTCAGGAGGCACGGTTTTCAGGGCAAATATATTTAAAACTTCTAATTATTCATTTATTTATTTATTTTTTTCTTCTCGATTATTTTTTTTTTAAATTTAAAATATTTATTTTTTTTTTATATATGCTTGCATTTATTTTACGAGGCTAACGTCCTCGAGGTTATGAAATTTCAAATCGATTTATGAAGATGTCTGGAGGAACATTGCTTGAAAGAGAAGCCATCCTGTAAGTCGGTGTCTATTGTACAATAAAAATTTGTTTTGTTTTTTTTTATATGTGGTGTCGTAAATAACAATTTTGTGTTTGTCCTTCGTTTTGTCTATTTGTTGAAGTTATTATTCTTTGTGAGTCCGTAGTTTGTCATATTTGTCATTTTTTTTTTTTTGTCTGTTGTGAATTATTTGTTTCTTGTGTACGTCGTTATTTTTCTGTCAACTTTTTGTCCGTTGTCCTATTTCTGTATGTCCTTTTTAAAACGAGTTTCATCTTTAATTGCCGTCGCAACGGAGAGAAACGCACATTTGACGACTATAAACAAGGAGGATTTCACCCACTGTGTGGGGGCAACAACGAAGTAATATCTCACAGAATATTTTTCTTCAGCATTTCCGATCAATTCCAGAGAACATGTCTAGGCCTACATTAAATATTGACAGATTAACCCATTCCGTCCAAACATTCCTATTTTAATAGGTTACATAGACGACTGTTGGCGAGGGCCGAGTCTAAATTCGTGGTTCGCTGCTATTGAGCTTTATTTTGCTGACGAGGGAATTAGCACAGATACAGAGAAACTGAGGGCTTATACCCGTTTCCTTTCTCACAAAGAAGGTAATGTTTCGGCACTAATATTGTCGACTCCGGAATTGCTTCAGGCTACTTCTTGGCTTCAGTTCAAGACCGATTTGTCTCTATGCCTGGACCCCCTTAATTCCAAGAGCTCTTTCGAGGCTTTTAAAGATTTCATCGACGTGAAGTGGAACTCTCACCACTCATTGCCTGAGTACCTCACAGAGTCTCAAAAGGCATTACAATTGTTTCTAGATTCGTCTTCGATGTTACACGGAGTGGATTTTACTCCAGAACAACGTAGGTTTATTATTTTCGTCCTTTAGATATAAATTGCTAAAGCCCCTAGTTCAGAGGATTCGAATGGGCAGGAGTTCAGTATTTCCTAATTTCGCATTACTCACAACAGAACAAAGTTATCTGAAGAAGAGCCAAGTAATTAATAGTGGTAAGGTTGCTTCTTCTACAGGTAAAACGTCTAATTTTAATAATACTTTTCCAGTATATACAACTCAATCTGAAGAAAATGAGTTGTCACAATCGTCTCATCAGGCTTATCCTGCCGAAAATACTTTTTCATATCAATCTTTTTCGTCTCCAAAATCTCCGTCTCCGAGACGTCAAGACACACGAAGTAACGTCTTTTGCAAGAAGTGCGAACGCCATGGGCACTATACTTCTGAGTGCATCTATGACCCGTTTTGTTCAATGTGTTTTTCCAAACATTTGCGCGGTTCTCAAAGAAACTGCATGAATACTATTTGGGATCCTTTTTCCCCTCAAAGTTTGAATAGGGTAAAGTTTATAACCCCTCAAGAACGAGAGAAATATTCTCGTAATCAAAATAATGTTCATTCTAATTCTTCGTTTTCTAGAGGTCCTAAACAAGGTTTTACACAAGGTCGGAGCGACCGTAAGCATCATTCACAGGTAAATTTTTGTCAGGATTCGTCAGATATGCATTCTAAGGGTAATAAATATAATACTAATGTCCAGAATAGGCAGGTATTTTCGGGTAGAAACTCCCCTCAAACTCCCGGAGATAGAATAGTTAAGTATCAGTCTCCGAGTTCGTTCCAAAATAATGAACGTCATCACGTATCTCAGGTCGATTCTTCAGACCCAAATCATCTTTCATATTCAAATGTGAGTAATATAAATGTCAATTATGGAGTCCGTGAAGATGAATTTCACGATAAAAAGTTCGAATTTTTTGCCAGTCTAGACGAAGAAACAATGTCTATGGAATACGCGCCATGCGAAAAAAATTATGATAATCTGCTATTCCGTCAAGCGAAACTATCGCAATGAGTCCCAATTCTATTTGTCAGTCTCATACGATGAATAGATACAACCTCATCTATTATCTAATTTTCCTTCTCGTAGGCAAGCGACTCGAAGTCGCCAGATATTTCCTCCCGCATTCCTAAAGTATGCAGGAGAAATATTGTAAATCAAATCCTTCATTTGGACCCCGAAAAACTTTCAAAATCTTCTCTCTCAGCCTTTCACAATCTCTCCTCTCCCTGAGAAAATCCTCGTACAAATACTGTTTCTACAGTTCACGAAAGTCGTGAAAATTGTAAATATCAAGTCAGAATGGCCTTTCTTATATCATTTTGCAGATGCTAAAATTTTCCATATACTTCCTGTAATGGTCCGTTATAATAATATTCTTCAAAAATATGAATATAAAACGACGAAGATGACGTTTCAGAACGATCATATTATTTTCAAGGATCTGACGAAGCATCCAATTCCTCAGAGCGGCAATATGATGATAGTGTATATATGCAGGATTTTCCATAAAAGGTAGAAATCATCGGCCTTGTGATGTTCTAATCTACCTTGAAAAGGCACCCGCAGCGTTAGAAAATAGTATAGTTTGTCAAGTCGATCCTTCTGAAAAGGATTATCTTTCTCATAAAACTTCGTTTCCTCGTACCGAAGGAAGATATTGTACAACTCAAGTAAATTTATGTGGCACCATGAAAATATTTAAAGATTTAAAAGCAGTCATAGGTAAGTGCGAAAACAATAAGCTGACTTTAGTCGATTGTAAAATAAACTTCCTAAGTAGAAGTACAACTGACTTGTTTAATAACTCCTGTCTTAAATATTCATCACTCACAAATACGCTGGTTTTAAATTATGAATTAGCTTACAGGTCTTATCGGTTTAATGATGTAGAGATGAAGACTTCTAAGAGCCACATATCAAATCCCAATTTAAATTCCATTCTTAGTCTTTCACATAATGCCGATATTCATTGCATTCCAAAGAATGATAGCGAAGTTATTGAGCTCTCTAAAGCTCGTAACAAACTCAGTCCGAGTAAAGTTTGCTATCAATATCCTTCAAGGTTGGATCGAATCGATCAAAATAGTTCTAATTTTGTACATATTTTCTTTCGTAATCTTAGGTTAAATTTCTCGTACAGAAAAGTAGTAGATCGTAGGATGAATCAACTTTGTCCTAGCCAGATAATTTCTTTTGAAGTTAGGTACGAGTACAGGTACCAAGGGATCAATGAACCTTATGCAAGTTTCCATGTTTTTCAAGGAAATATAAAAGTAGGTAATAATGAATCTTTCATAATTCAATTACGAGTAAATATAAGTAGTTTTTCTAATGACCAAAATCGGGTTTTTGATCCTGGCATTGAGAAAGTTGATCCAGCTGTGTGTTCTAAATAGGTCAACGAATTCCGCATTTTTAAAAGAAATCGTAGGAAATTTATCCCATTAATGTTTTTTGTGTAATTATATTTTACGTTCCAATAAAGAGTTGAAATCTACTCACAGTACTCCTAGCATGATCTTCCGATCATAACTCTGTCCTTAGCTTACGAAGCTTCCTGTTCTAATTCTGTTCATAGTTTCTTTGGGTGTTTTCTGCATGCTTTTCAAGGAAAATTCTTCTTGATATCTCATAAGTTGATATCTTGAAGGTTTACATGCTTATTATGTAAATATTTTTTTGTAAGTAATTAAACGCCCCAAACTGAAATCAGATAATGCGTAAGAAGACTCAGTTAGTTTTTAAAGAGAGGATGTGTTTTCTTTTAAAAAATGTAATATTTATATGTATAATTAGTATAATAGTTTTTCAAAATGATTAGGAATGTGTTTTAAATAAATAGATGTAATTATCATTACTTAGGAAGAAAATTTATTACATAAAATTTTCTTATTTTTTCGGGGCGGGGAACGTTTCTTTACCCATAATTTTTAGTATGTTCTAAGAATTTATTTAAAAAACTTTAGTTGAAGTATTATAATGTTGTTTAAAAATTAGAAGACTAAATTCGGGAAAGAGTTTAAGTTCCGAAGTGAGAGATGAGGAACGAGATTTTCTATGTAAGAAAGTGTCGGGAGTAGAGCTTGGACCTTGGTTGTGAGAAGCAGTGTTATAAACGAGTGCCGTTTATTATTTTAAAAGTGAGAGTTTAAATTACCTGTTTATTTAACTGTGATTTATATTTTTATAAAGTGACAGTGCTTATTTTAAATCTATTCACGAAAGAATTTTGAGTAGAAAATTCTTTTATTGGCATTTTTATATTTTTGTCTCTGTTTGAGATTTCTCCGCAACGAAGCTTGCAAGCCATTTTGAAAAGGCTGTACCATAGATTAGGTACTGTATAGTTTGAAAATATACGCTTTTCGTTCTACAAAAGAAGAGTAGACTATTTATTGTATTTTGCTCCTGTATGAGCCTTGACTCATTTCTTAATGCCTTGTTTGTTCACAAGCGAACAACAATATAGTATTAATTACCAGGGAATATTGCAAGCATTGAAAGAGTCCCTGATTTTAAATACTTAGTGCTTATATTGGACGAAATTTAAAGCTCTCACTCCGTTGCTCTATTTTTTCTTAAGCCATTCTTCATATTTTTGGCCTTCTTCAATCTATAATATTTTTTTTAAGAAGAAACTTTAATGTATTTTTAAGAAGAATTTTATTTAATAGAAAAGGACTTATTTATTAATATATATAGTTGACCATTACTTTAACATTGTATAATAATATTTATATAATCTGTGAATAGATATAAGGATATAAAAAATATAATTTAGAACAAACCTTATAAAAGTTTGCGAGTAAGAATTTTATTCGAATATAAGTAATATGTATTAATTTTTTAGAAAGTAAATAAATTAAGAAATAGAAGCATATGTTTCATATCCTGAGGTTGTGTCACATCTTTCTTTATGCCAATATTTTTCTCCAATGAGTTCGAATCGAAATATAAAAATAAAAAAGCACACTTTATTTGCTGCACTTCTAAGGGCGAAATCAGATGCTACCATTTAGGTTATACACGTGTCAAGAATAGTAAGTAACACCCTGCTGCGTTTGCGTGGAAATATATATATATATATATATATAACTATATAATATATTAATATATATATATATAATATTAATATATAAATATATATATATAATATATATATATATACAACCCTTATCCACCATCCATTATTGGCTACCTTCAGGCATTTCGCAGTGTAACGGTGTATCGCGACTGAGACCTGCTTGAAGGTGGGATAGTATATCTTTTTGGGATATAATCCTTCCATTAGCACTGCTATCCTGGGACTGGGTCCCAAATTTTTATAACAGACAAATTTGCCAATGTCCACGCAATAATAATAATAATAATAATAATAATATTCGTAGTTGATTGGCTGCCTACTACCACTTACCTTTTGCCAGGAATGCTAATGCATGCCTCAGAGGTCATGATCGCCGTGAAACGTCCTTCTATCTTTCGGCGAAAAATATATGAATCATATGGTACATGGAATGTCCAGAGAATAAATGTTGAGGAGAAGAGTGAGAAGAGTGATGGAATATATTTAGAAAGGCCAAATTTGATTTGCTCGCTGGACTGAAAACAAAGATGAAGGAAAACCGTGATAATGCAGTGGTGTACTGTGAAATGTGCGTGTGCCCGTGTGAAATGGAATGAGAGGGGGAGAGAAGGAGCTGCAATTCTGATGAGTGATTTGTGGTATAGAGCTGTGGTAAGACTTTGTGATACTAGAATCTAATCGCAAAATTAAGTTGAAAAGTTTAAGGTATGTGTGGTTGTACATATGGTCCATCTGAGAGTAATTTTAGGAGAGTGCGATTTTCTGGATAATCTGAATGATGCTTTATCGAAAGGTGTGAGTAGACTTCAAATGTGATTGTGTGGTGACCTTAAAGATGATTGATAGGTGAAATCAAAAAACGTATGGTTTATAACAGGTGTTTTGGTGTCAGGGAGAAATGAGAATGTTATGAAGGTGATTGATTTCTTGTGCCAGAGAGAGTATGTGTGTAAGTAATACTTTGCTTGTAACCACAAGAGTATTCATAAGTATAAACTAGAGTTGGTTTAGGTAGAGATTGGTATTGAAGTGAAAAGTATGATTGATTTTGTGTTGAGGAAAGTTCATTGAAATGTCTGAAAGTATGTGTTAAATCAGTGAAGGTTAGAATGGAATTATAGCGATCATTATGTTGTTTTGTTGTAAAATAAGTTAGTGGGGCTTGGATGGAGAGGAAGGTTATAAGGAAGGAAGGGGTAGAATAAAGAGTTAGAAGTTAAGTTAAACAGTAATAAGGATAAGGTATTTTAAGAGCGCTGCAAGTTAAAAAATCAGTGAGTTGTGAACAACGTTGAAACTGAACAAGATCTGAGAGGCAAATGAAGGAAGAATTTGTATAGCATGCAAAGGAAGTATATGGATGTGCTAAAGTACGAAGTAAGAATGTTAACAGTGAGTAGGTGGAATATGAAGACGGTGAGCAAGTGTAATAGTTAAAAAGGAAGTGTGGTTGAATGTACTCAAAGCAATTGATGAAGTTTCAAAAGAAAAGATGTTTGAATTATAAGTAGGAAAAAAAAGAAATACTAAAAGGGGCATATGTAGGAGGAAAAAGAGAGGAAATGAAACAGTGGAAGGAGGGTATGAATAGGGACTTAGAAGGGAATAGGAAGCTCATCTGGAAGGAAGCGCGAAAAGGTTAAGAATGAGTTAAGTTGATCTACTATAGAATAATGAATAGGGATTGTGCTTTCTTAACTGATGAAATGGATTAGGTGAGAGTGAAGGGAACACTTCGAAAAATCTGCATAACATTGGCAGTAATGAAGATGTGGTATAGAGAATGTGTGTGTTGGTTTGATTGGTGCAAGAAGTGAATAAAATATTTTTGGAAACTAAGGGTAACAGTGAGAAAGTGGAAGAATGGTAAATCTGCAGTATAGATGAAATTACGTGAAATTATCAAGAGCGGAGGCGATGATGGTGATTGATCGGATTAGGAAGTTGTTAAACAAAGCAGTTTATGGAGAGGTACTAGTATCCGAGGCATGCAGAAGCAATAGGGTAAGGGAGGACACAAGGGGGTACTGTCATGAATTATTAGATTAATTAGTTTTATTGAGTGTTTTAGGGAAAATATATGATCTGGTATATTGGTCGAAAGAGTGCATCGAGTGACTTAAGGACTGATTGGTGAAGTAATAGTACCCTCACATAAGGGTAAGGGAGATAAGGAACTAGAATTATAGTTTAATGTTTATGAGTTTGTAACTGTAGAATATATGCTGCAATTTGTTTTGAAAGAGTGCGTCGATGACTAAAGTACTGATTCGTGAAGGAAACATGGCTGTGCTTAGACTTTAGGAGTGTTAGAGGATGTGTGAATCAATTTTTATAATGAAACAAATGAGAGAGAAGAAGCATAAATTGCATTTAGGTTTTATGGATTTCCAACAGGCGTATGATAGGATTATAAATAAGGGAAGCTATATGCATGTGTGATGGATATATGGTGATCAAAAAGCAATGTATGAGCGATCGTTAGCGTGTGCAAGAATAAATGGTGTGAAGAGTGATTGGTTTAATATTAATAGCAGGGTGAGCCAGGGATATGTTATGCTCCTTGTATTAAATTGTATATGGATGTGTTATGAAAGAATTAGCAGTGGGGGTAGTAGGTCGTGTTATAAGGAAAGAGGAGAGTAGAGGTGCCCTACCTATATATGCGGATATTTGGTTTTGTGACGAATCTAAGAAAGTTTGAGAGTATGCGCCTAGAGAGATTGCAGGTGAAAAGGAGGGGTTAATAAGAAGCATAATAAAGAGTAAGGTTATGGTATTGAGTGAGGAGAATCCTTTGGTTGTGAGTTATGTGTTAGATGGTGAGCAGCTAGCGAACGAGTGTCTCTGAGGTGTAAATATTTAGGCATAATATGTGGAGTAAGCGGAACGGATGATGCAGAGTGATAGGGAAAGTTAGTGAATGGCAGAAGTGGCTGCGTGACAATTAAATCGTGGTGGATGTAAAGGGAACTAAGTCTTGCGCTAGGCGTCTTACATGAGGGTATGTGTTTAGCCTATGTTAATGTATAGAGTGACTATGGTCTGAATAAGAGTTATAGATGAAGTTCAAAGTTATTCAGATGCAAATCTTAGCGCAGTGTTAGTGTGAGAAGAATGATAAAATGAGGAAATGAATGCATTAGAGAGATGTGTGGTGTGAAAGATAAACAACCAATACTTTCTAATTAAATTCTTAGTAAAAAGAAAGGTTTAAATTGAGAGAAAAATGAAAGTACGTGATATGGTTTTCATGTGGAAAAGACAGTGAATGATAGTCTTGTTGGTTAAACGGATTATATTGGTGAAGTATGTGTTTGGAATCAACTGGCGGAAGACCCAAGGAAAAAATGAAGACAGTAGAGAATGTGAGTTGGCAGAGACAGAAGGAAAGGTGCCATAATAGGAGTGAAATGGCGAGGTTTTGTGAGGATATGGTTGTGGCCCACCAGGGCCAGAGGATGACCCTACACAGACGATATGCCATAGTGAGGGTCCGTTGCAGTCCGTGAAGCTCTAGGTAGATTTCGACTCGGCGGTTCTCACTTAATAGGGTATAAAGCGATGCGCGTAAGCTGGCTTTCCTTTCGACTTGGGTCATATTCTTTTAACTACTTTTCTGTTTCTGGTGCATCTTATACACATTACCCCAGCCTTGTCAGGTAGCATAATAATAATAATTAATTAATAATAATAAAAAAATAATAATAATAATAATAAAATAAAGCACACTCTATAACATCTTTATTAGTGGAATGAAATGATTAAACTTAAAAAATAATTGCATTTAACTAACTATTTTTCAACATCGGAAATTACATGATTCTAAAGCACACAATGGGTTTTAATTCAAACTATAAAATCCATTTTAATTAAATGTTTTAAAATGATTGCTGAGATATTCTGTATTTTGTTAATTTTAAGAAATTTGATGATAATCATCCATACATTCATTTGTATTTCATCTCAATAAAAAAATTGTTTCTAAATATTTGTCTAACCCAGACTCATGCTCCAAAATAATCTCAATCTCCTTCCTATTGACTGGAAAAAGTTTTTATTTATTTATTTTTTTTCTTGTGACAGTGTTGATTGATCTTCAGATGAGATTGCCTCTTTTCATAGATCTGTAACACAATTTGGCTTGGTTGTATACATTCCTTAGATTTACATCTTTTTTAATTTAATTTCAGATCTACCCACAATGAAACAAACTTTGCGTTACCAGGTATCATTCAAATAAGAATTGACCAAAAGCATTCAATTAAAGTCAGAAATGAGGGAATTAAATGTTGAATTTGGATTTGATGAAGAGCTTGTCAACATGGAAATCACAAATAATCTATAATCTTGAAGTCAAGTGCTCAAAAATGGGATAGTATGTTAATTCGTTATTTTTTTATTTTTTTGCTCGTTTAGGAACATTAAGAGAACAGAAAATATTATTATTCTCCTGCTGTGCACCTGGGCCATTTCCAACTGTTTACAGATTGCTCTATCTCATTATATATAATATATATATATATATATATATATATATATATATATAGCATATATATAATATATATATATATATATATATATATATATATATATAAATTATATATATTATATACGATATATATATATATGATATATATATATATATATAATATAATAATATATAATATATATAATATATAATATATAATATATATTAACTTAATACCCAAAATTTCACCTGCGTTTCCTATAACCGCCTCTTAGGAATTTTAAAGTTTTCTTCAGTTTAAAAATTTCAATTTAGGGATTGTTTTATTTTTATATTTCAAGTTATTGTTTTTCTTTCACAATTTTATTTTATTTTTTATATTTATTATATTTTATTTTATTATTTTAGTATATTTTATATAATTTCTTTTCTTTTTTTTCATTATTTATTAAATATTGTTTGTTATAAAATTATTATTATTATAGAGATGTAACGATACCAGAAAAGAGGCCGATACCGATACTCATTTTTTTAATGCCGATACCGATACCGATACTTAATTAATATAAATAAATACACAGTAATAAGATAGAACATTTGGGCACTGCTAGGCAACTCAAAGATTGCATTCCCTATACAACCAATACTTAGTCATTTATTTCATATTTGGTTGTACCGCCCAATTATATTTATTTTATAAATGAAAATGTAACTTCAGTAAAAAAAAAATAATTGTAAACTGTTAGTGACCTATTTTCAATTATTCAACAATAAATTACATTCCATTTCCAGTAAGCTATTTATTAAACAAATTTAGCTACTAGCGTTTATGTTTTAACATGATTACAATTTGCAAGAAGATCTTTAAAACTAGCTATAATATAAAAGAATAAAAATAATGAAGAAGAGACTCAATTAATCAGCTAAAAGACAAAATAAAAAAACCTATCACTCAAACATGACATAATAATATATACTCCTTTAAGACAAAGAATAGATAGCATTCAATACTCAAGAATTCAAAAATTCTTCAAATGTGAATGCAAAAAACAATTAAGCTATTTACTGTAATCAATTGGCACCAATTGTGAATGTTAACCCCACTTAAGACTAAAAAATACGCTCTCTCTCGACTGTTGAAGGAGGACTGATAAATATTTGCTTGCAACACTGATAATAAATGGAAACCTTACCGCATTTCAGCCCACCATATGAAAGGATTCTTTCTTCTGAGCGAGCATCATCCATGTTGTTCGTAGAGACTCATACTACCTCTTTCACACATTGCAAAATTTGAATATCTTTGCTCCTTGAATGACTGTCTCCTCAGTTTTTTCGATGAGGTTTCCTTTGTGTGATTCTTTGAAGGTGAACGAGATGCAAATGCAATTTCGGCCATGAACCTATCAAAGTCCAACATGTCCAAGATCCTACTTCATCTTCAGTTAGGTTATTTGCTGAAAAACCACCATCGTCACTATCAGTGCTGTTGCCAGGGATTGCTGATAAGGAGGCGGCTTCTACTTCTGTGAATCTTTTTTTATCACGCGAGCAAAGCTCCTCGGTTTTGCTATTTAAATGCATTCTAGAAGTGTTCACCGTCGGGGATGCCATTCTTGTGGGGTTTCAGCTACCTTAAGAATTTTATTAAAAACCTTTTATTTTTTATTTTTTACAGCTAGTCCACCGTCCGCTCACGGGCAAGAACCCCATTCAAGGAGAGGTGTTGAACGCCTCAAAAATTCAGTCTAACGAAAATTATGCAGTAATGAGCATAGACGCAGGCTTAAAGTGAGGGAGTTAAAAAACACAGAAGATGGCAGAGAGATGTCCAACAGAACAGAGGGTGGCAGAGAGAAGAAGCACCGCATCGAAACTAGCTGGAGTTACTAATATCAACACAAAAACTATGGCCGAACACAGCACCTCTTGTGCATACAGGCTTCGAAAGGTGGTTACAGCTGAGTGGAAAGTTCCCTCGAGCACTTGCGCTACGGTACTATAGAAAAGAGATAAAGCACCCCAAACATCGATCCCCGCAAAGCATAGAGGCTCAAAGGTGAACTGAGAAAAGTACAGACAGTTATAAGCCTTTTGCCTTTGACTCGCCTATCAAAAGCGGCGGTTGAAGACCAGAAATCCCCCAGATATGAGAGCAGTACCCATAAAAGAGCGGATAGACCTTGTATAGCTGGAAGTAACTGATTAAAAAGAAACAAATGTTATTTTGCAGTTTTCTAACAGAAACGCCCATTTTTTTGAGCGGCTCTATTCAACTTTGTAATACGCAGGTTTCAAGGACATTTTTCGTTATGTTAAGGCCAAGGATGTTTATATTGTCAACAGGAGAGACGATGAGAACCTCGAAAGAGATAGGAAAGTGTAGGGTCTTAGAGAGGAGATTTGTACAAGTTGGGTTTTTAAAGAATTAAATTTCACAAGTTGAGACGACCCCACCCGGGAAATTCTATCCAGTCAGCGAGAATAGAATCGGAAAAGTATTAGACGAGAGGCAATTCTAGAAGTAAAAGAGGCACATGAATTGAAAATGAGTTTGAAGAATGAAGCGGTCGAGTCATCGCATGATGAGTGACATAGAGTTAGATGTGCTGCCGTTGAGAAGATAAGGAAAAGCAGAAAAAGTGGAAATAATTACAGTACCCTGAAGGAACCACCACTATTGACATAAAAGAAAAGAAGTTACCCCATCAATAACAGCGATAAGTTGAGCGAATTTTGAAAGAAGCTAGACAAAGTAAGCAAAGAGAAGGAGGAAAACCCAAAGGAGGGGAGCTTGGAGTGCAGTGACGCGTGCCATACCCGGTCAAATGCTTGGATATGTCAAGCGCCACACGCAAGTCTCCCCGTACCTAAAGGCGGAAAATCATAAATCTGTTAAATAGGAAAGTATTATCTCCAGTAGACCTCGAGCGCCAAAGCCCGTACTATGGCGATCGGAAAAGGAATGGAATGAGAATTCGAAATGCGTCTAAGAAGTTTGAGAGTTGAGAAGGTTTCAAAGATCTTAGATAGAATGCAAGTTAGAGCTATTAGGGTTGCATAGTTAGAAGGGATCAGAGTGGCTTTTTTTCCGGAATAGCGTTGGACATATTCGCGCTCCAACACTGAGGGAAAGTGCTAGTAATGAGGCAAGAGATATAATTTGAACGAGGGCGGGTCAGCACGCGAAGCACACTCCCGCAAAAATCGGAGGAATGCCATTCCGGGCCACCCGCCTCGGTACGTTGCGATAGATTTGCAGGGAGCCAGCCCACCCGAGCAAAGTGAGAGATCAGCAGGCAAAGCATAGACACCTGAGAGCGAGAAGAAGAGCGAAAAGAATGACAGGAATCGTCCGGTTTGACATAGAGAAGAATAGAGAGGCCAGAGAGATTGGCCTTTTCAGGTTTAGAATTAGAACAGAACCGTCAGAGCGAATAAAGAGGAGGAAAGGCAGATTACTGAAGTTGTTAAGATGTTTTTGGCAAGAAAGGCCAGAAGATTTGTCAGTAGGAGAAACCAAGGAAGGGGTAGCGCACTTTCGTTTAATGAAAGTCCGCTTTGCTGGTCGAAAGAGTACACTGCCAACGATTCTAGGCTGAATAAAATATAGAGGATAGGAGAACGAGAATTTTTCCACAACCGATACCACTTCTCTACCTGAACGGCAGAAGAACAAGCAACAGATGGAACCAGGATTGTAAGGAGAAAAGATGTCAAAGAAGGAATGAACCTGCTCATCCCCATCAACGATTACAGCTCCCATTTTATCTGTAAGAACGCTGAAGCGTCTTCAGAGTCAAAGCAGTCCCTCCCAATTATAGTTAGCTTAGAAGCGAACTCAATGCCCGTCCCCAATTGCGCCCCAATCCAAAGTCTCAGGGGAAAACCGCCATAGGCATGAAGAGCTGTTCGAGAGAGTGTAAAAATTAAGAGAGTATAAGTTGCGGTCAGATTTTACCGATAGGATCGAAATTTATAGTTTATAGAGAGAAGGACTATAGGTGAAACAGTAGGTCAAGTTGTTCAGAATGGTTGACGTCCGGAATGTGTGTAGCGTCTTTAATTATGCTCCAGATCATTTTGAAATACTGGAATGCATTCAGCTCTCCCCACCTAAATCAGTATGATAGGAACCCATACCATTCAGTTTGTGTACATTGAAATCCCCTTAAATAGAGGAGCCTCAGTATTAGGATGAGAAGATATAAGTTTCAGTGAGAAGTAGAAAGGTAATCAAAAAATGCATGAAAATCTGTTCTGTTAGCAGAACAGTAGCAGAAGCACAAGATAATTGTAGTAGAAGGAAGAAAGATTTAAGTCAAGAGAACATCGAAATTAGGAGATTCCAGATTTTCAAGACGTGTTATAGGAGTTTTATGTTTACATAGCACAGAAATCCACCCTCAGACGGAAATTATAAATATAATTATAGTTGATATAATTAAACGAATTAGAGATGAATTCTTAACCAAACCTGAGCGTCTCAGAACAAGAGCCAAAATATTAGGTTTAGAGTTATAGAGGTAGTATCCCACACGGATGCAGAGTGCAAGCCACTGATGTTGGTAAAGTCAATAGAAAGCCCGCGCCTGTGCAAATCTGCTATCAAACACGCACAAAAAATCAAAAAAAAAAAAAAAAAGAAACCAGACAAAAACCAAAGGAGAAAGAGGAAAAAATATGTTCATACGCTAAAAACCTAAAAATTTAACACCTGAAATTTTAAAACGCTAAAACCCTATTTACAGTAAATATCTAAAATATGAATAATCCAGAAAGTTTAAATATCTAAAATATGAATAATCCAGAAAGTTTAAAAACACTCGCGCACTCGTACACACACACACACACACGAAATTGCGTACAAATAAAAGGAAAAAAATACTAGTGATCAACTAAAAAGGTGGAAGCTAAATGTGTATAAATTATAATAATGGCTATCCAAATAGGTAAATGTTACGCTAAAACCCAAGTTGGAGAAACTCTAAAAATCTGAGTTAAAAAGATGTCGAGGAAAAAACAAAAACAAAAAAACATAACCTAGGTATTCTCTATATAAATCGAAACTATTTATTATTGAATCTAAAAGTTTCTCATAATTTTCACCCCAAAAGTAAGAAGTATCGGCCATAATAGCCAATACTGATACTATAGGTTTCCAAGCCACACTCTTGATTTGACCTTTATGAGACATCTTATTTTAATTCTTAGAAGTGTTTAATTTCGATTAGAGGAGAGTGGAAACCCCTCACTAGTGTAATATATATTCAGTTGCTTATGAACTTTATTGCTTAATAGTTAAACTTTATTGAAATTATGAAATGCAAATTTTCCAGAAAAAAATAATATATCAGGTTAAACTTGAAACATACAAATAAATTGTGTTATTGATTAATTATAAATAAAGCATACTTTTGAAAAAGAATCCGCAAGTTTTTGCCGATGCCGATTAATCGGCATATCCTTAATATATGATATATTATATATATATATATATAATATATATATATATAATATATATATATATATATATATAATATATATATATATATATATATATATATATATATATATTATATAATAATATTTCACGTTTGGTTCAGTCGGGTTAAGGCATTTATATGGCTCACAAAATTAAGAACGGCGATTCCCTCTCAGTATTGGGTTTGAAATCCTCGTTTGGCTACCGTGGAATGGACACAAAAAATTGTCATAGTATGAGATTTTTCTGAAATATTGCTGTATTAGAGTTTATGCATATTGTAACATTAATTCACAATACACAACATCACTTACAAACATAGCCAACACATACAACAGAAACAATCGATTCACATACAAATCACTTCTCAGCTTCTCGCATTGGAAAAGCCGCATATTAGGATGCGAACTCACGCCTGCTGCTGAACAAGCACTCCACGCGTTGTGCTAAGCAGTGCTTTGCTATCCTCTCTTTTT
>JABUQX010065715.1:0-22500 GCA_015478945.1 Trachelipus rathkii | reverse complement strand
AATGGAGTAACATTGGTACCTGATTTTTTCATGTTTTATAATGAATTAACTAAATTCACTAAATGTGACAACAGGAGAAATGATTGGTATATGGAACATGCCCTAAATAAAAGTTATGTAACTGGTCCAATTCTACCTACTCTAAAAATTTCATAATAATCAGATGAACAGTAAAAATATTATGGAAAATTTTCAATCCTCTGCCAAATGATATTTTGGGATATCGTTTACAGGAGGCACAATCTTAAAACTGCTTTCAGTACACAAATTAAATTGAGGTGGACTCTTTCGAGTTAACTCAAATTACCCATTCAAATTGGGACCAGATATCAGAGGGTTATGTATACAGAAAAATGCTCTAAAACGAAGTCTTCTAACTCGCTCAATTATACTTACTCTGAAAACTTCATAAAAATTGGATGTATAGTAAAAATATTAAAGCAAATTTTCAATTTCAATAATTTTTTTTGAGTTCAACATTAATTAAACCTGTTCTAGTTAATATTTTTGAATTTTTTAAAGCATTTTTAATGAATATTTCTTCAACATAATTTTCAATGCTTATACATATAAAATTATATCATGATTAAAGTAAAAATCTCTCAAATAATTATATTAACCTTATTACTGCGAGCAAGTTTTAAAGAATATCAAGATGAATAAACTTAAATAGGAAATCCATTCAAATATTAAAATTTGTACAATTTATTATAAGAATCTATCAGTAAAAATAAATAAAAATCTTGTATTATTATACATCAGCTTTTTTTATGTATACCATTTGTTCCTATAATCATATAAGAAATTAATTATATAAGAAATTAAGGTAAGATATTTTTAAAACTAATATATGACTATGTATTAAACTAAAATGTTCAGATTTTAAAGAAAAAATGATCAAAGACGTTTTCCATTATGTTATATGTGCTTACAAATGGTAAGAAATGTTAAAGTTTGGGTTCCATTTGTCAAATTTAGCACAAAATAGTAAGAAATGCTTCCCAAACATTAGGAATTTCCTTAATTCTGTAGGGTTGCTATTTTCCCATGCTTAGCGATCTTAGGACGTGCTTACAAAAAAAATATAAACAAAACAGATGTCGGCAGAAAGAATGCAGGAAATTATTTTTATCTTTTTATTATTTTACAATGGAAAAGGAAGATTTGTAAGTAATGACTTTAAAAATAATAAGATTGTGCCAAATATTTGTGTAGTATTCAAAAAAAAGTTTCCTGTTTGATATATTCATAAAGAAATCAAATGATAATAGTTTCACTACGTGGTATTCCCGTTTGAGTTTTGTGATAAATGATAAATATTTCATTCAATAAAATCAGCTTTTCTTCCAAAAGGTTGAACTCTAACACAAAAGTTGATCAATTAATTAATTGTAATACAAACTATGCTATTTTTTTTAATTCTATTTATTCCAAATCACCAGGCTCCATATCACAACAGCTGATTCCAATTGTTTTTAAATAAAAGTAAACCGCATAAACCGTGTCCCATTTTACATGAAATTCGTACTAAAACTGTGTAAGCGTTTCTTAACGTTTGTAAGCAAAAATGACAAAATGGAAAATGGTTTAATTCATTAAAGGAAAATCCTGCAGGCTGCAACCGAATTCTGTTGCATCACCATAAAGTCGTAACCAGAGTCAGATTCTTGTCCTGATAACACGATACTAACAGTAGTGATTTAACCATAAAACACACGTTACTTTGATTGCACACGCATACACTGTACAAACTTTTGTCTCGCTGATAAAACTATAATGATAATAATTCATAACATAAAACATTAACCTCTGAGCAACACGATCTTTATTGATCAGATAATCTAAATGGTTCATTCTCAACAAAAGTTAAACTCAAAGCTCTGTGTTTGTATGGTTCAAATAAAAAAGTTGAATGTTAACTAACAATAAAATTACATATGTGGATTAAAATCTCTAAATCTTAGTATTTCCTACTATTGCCGTCTTTAAAGTATATAAAGCAGTTGGTGAAAACTAACACTTACTTGGTTTGGTTGAAATAATTTGGCGTAGCTTTCTACGATAGTGTTTAAACTTCCTCTGAAGTTCTACCTTCATAAGGAAAACAGGCAAGTGATGAGCGTCTTATATAAAGGGATATGAGAAAAACAATTGTTATATTTAATATTTAATAGTATATCAATATATAATATAACTTTAATACACTTTAGGATATCTATATACTCTATCTATATATATATATATCTATATCAATATATATCATATATCACTATATTATATCGAATCTCTATTATCTCTCTATCATCTCTCTATATCATCTACTATATATATATATATATATAATATATATAATATATATATATTATAATATATATATATATATATATATAATATTATAAATATATATATATATATTATATATATATATATAATATCTCTATAATATATATATATATTACGGATATATATATATATATATATATATATATATATTATATATATTATATATATTAATATATTAAATTATATATATAAATATATATATATATATATATAATATATATACTCAGTAAACACAGTAGGGCAGACTATTGCCACTGGGGGTAGAGTTTGACCAACCAATATTATCACCTTAATACTCATTAAATTTTTCTCCCAATAAAAAATTTTTTTCTCAAATAGTAGGAATTTTCATATTCTGGAATAAAACAATAAAGGTAAAATGAACAATAAAATTTTATATAAACCTTTGAAAATATTAATGTTTTATATCAAATAAATACATCTAGGGTCAGCTAAATATTTTTAAACCTAAAAAATTATTTTTCAAAATGCCCCCTCCCCCCCCCAAAAAATTCTGGTTAATCTGAATAATTCTTTTTTGTGTTGTTGTGTTTATTTAAGGTAGTAAGTACATCATACTATGCGCATACATAAGCGGGAAATGACTGTGAAATATAACAGTATCACCATCACAATGCTGTAAGATTTTGTTCACAAAATATTGAGATCACTTTGGGTAACTTATGCATAGCGGTGGTAAAGTAACTCACTCACGTTCTCTCATTTGATTTCGTCTATTTTTGGTTATTTTTTGGAGTTTAATTTAACTAAAAGAATTACTAGTACACGAATCCTCTTATGAGCTATGGATACAGGGATGCTGAACGGAGTTCCAGAACCCCTCTCTTCTGGGGTGTCTTTCCAGGCCCTACACTGCGGGGCTACTTTTCATTCGAACTGCTGGTTTTGTTTACTGGACGGGCTTCCCCCCATAGGTTGCACCACCGCATGTATTAATCTACACTAGTGACACATTCGCGATGTCCGAGTGTTGTGTGAGTGTATTCTTAAAGCTTCAACCATCCAGGTCTAGCTGGTTCTTCTTGACGTTTTTTGCGCCAGGCAATTCGATCTCGCTCAAGGGAGGGTGGGGCCGCCGAGGCCCTTGTTATCTATCATCTATGACTCATCCACTCAGCACATGAAAAGTGACGAGCTGTAATGTTTCAATGCACAAGAGAGAGATGATAGAAAAAAGGAAAGATATATTAGTTCTTAAATTATAGACATTTTATTGTTTAAAAAGGAATGATGCATAAAGTTCAAAACTCGGAAAAATACCATGATACTAAAGAAATTATAAGAAAAATTATTAAATAATGGAAAAATACACCAGTGGGCAAGAGGTTGCCCCGGCAGACAATTTTCGACAAAATTATACACGAACAAATAGTGGAAGAAATATATTAAATATTTAGAGTAAAGTTTTATGCATATATATATTCTTTATGAGAAATCATATTGAAGCTTCATGAAGCCTGCCCCACAAATATAAAGTCCATATACTAAATTTAACTATTGAAAATGTATCATATATATGAAATAAGTATACTGTGGAGTCCATAAGTAAACTAAACCCGACCTGAGAGTCTATCTTTTCACATCAAAATTTGACCATATAAATAAAAAATAGAAAAAACATATATGAAGAATGCTTTTAGGTAAGTGAAGTACAAATGCAGATCTGTACATTTAATTTAAATTAATATGTTAAAAAAAAATTATATAATTTTTTCAAGAGATTTATGCGGAAAAACACAAAAAAAGTGTATAGTCAAGCAGTTATCCACACAAGCCGTTTAACCAGGTATATTCTTATTATTAAGGAATTATATATAAAAATATATAATTACTATTATATATATATATTAATATTATATAATAAATATTAAATATAATATCTATTAATAGAACTATAATATATATATATATAATATTATATATAATATATTATATATATAATATATATATATAATATATATATATATTAATATTATATAAATAATTATAATACGGATATATATAATATATAATATATATTATATATATATAAGCTATAAATATATATATATATATATCTATATATATATTATATTAATATATATATTATATTTAATATATAATATATATATATATATATATTATTATATATATATAGTGTAGGAATAAGATAAAATCACAGTAAGCGATATATAGAGAAGATATATGTTTGGATTATTGTGCGTCGATAGACTGAGAGGACTGATTGGTGAAGAACCAAGGGTGCATTTAGAAAAAATGGTAGAGGGTATGTAGTATGACTCAAATGTTTCAATAATACGATATAATTATACGTTATATAACTGAACTAGGTTTTCATAGACTTAGCAACGGAGTAATACAAATTAATTGGGGAACGTACTTTTGTTGATGAAATCAAAAAAATGTTATCTCGATACGTGGAAGCTTTTGTGTAAAGAATAATGGCAGTGAATGTTAATAATGAAGTGGTAATTAATTAAGTGGAATGGGGCTGGGCTTGTCATGTCTCCAGGCTATTTTAATTTGTTTATGGAGAAGGGTTATGAAAGATGATAAGCTAAAGGGTGGCAAAGGGAGGGGTTTAGCAAGATGGTAGGATAGGGGAAAAGTACGTGGTGAGGGTGCTCTGATTATTATAGCGGCTGAGAGTTGTTGTGTGCAAATAGTGTGAATAAAGTTGAGAGGATTATAGAAGAGTGTTTGGCATGATGTGGAAGGGCATGAGGGTTTTGAGAGTAATCAGATAAGCCAGTAACGTGATGGTGGTGATGCGGAGCAGTCTGCATGTGAAATCCTGTTGATTGTCAGCACTGACTGAACAAGTTTTGTTATGTTTAAAAACTATTCAGGGTTATTATGTTGAGTTGGATGAAAAGGGAAGATGATGCAGAGAGAGTAGTAGGAAAAGTTGTTAGATGGTATGATAGAGGCTGCAATTACATCCTTGTTGAATGCAAAGGGAAAGCTTGAGTGGCGCTAGGATTCTGCACATGAGGGTGTCATTGTTAATGTGTTAATGTATATGGTAGTTGAACTATGAGTGGATCATAGTAGTAAAGATTCTACTAGACAATCTATTACAGATGGATAATCTTAGGAAGAGTTTGGTTAAGATGTGAGAAGAATGATAACATGAAGAAATGAAGGTGTTATGGGGTGTGTGGTGTGACGGAAGGAGTAAGATGAGAATAAACGAGGGTGGAAATTCAGATGGTTCGTGGTCATATAGAAAGGAATGGGTGATTAGTTGGTTGGGTTAAGTGGGTGTATAATGGTGAGTGTGCTGGGAACCAACAGGTTGGGAGACCAAATAAAAAGTGAAATGATTCAGTAAAGGAATGTCAGAAGGAAAGGAATGTTAGAAGGAATATGAATGTCAGAAGGAAAGGATGTTAGAAGGAAGGAATGTCAGAAGGGAAAGGAATGTCAGACGATAGGAATGAGACATTTGGCACTAGTGCGGAAGTAAGGTGATAAGAGGAGTGTGATGGTTTGGTTTTGGATTATGGTTAGTGGGGGGCTGGCCCAAGGGATAAACCCTACATTGACATGATACCACAGTGAGGGTCCATCACAGTCTTCTAAAGCCCTAGGGTGGATTTTGTTTTACTGCGACAAAACTCTCACTTAAGGGTACATATGGGATGGTAGGGGGGGAAAGCTTTATTTTTGACTTACGTCATGCTCTTCTGCTTAACTATTCTATTTCCGTGCATGTTACGCATGTGTTTAGAAACTTCCAGGAAATAGTTAAAATTTCAAGTAAAATCAATATCATATACAAAACCTAAAAGCCCTAAATCCTAAAATCACAATAAAACTTCAGAAATAAATTAAAGGACAAGCTTTAACTTGTAAGAAACCTTTGCAAGCAGTTTTTTTTTTCAAGAAGGCTGAACTTTAAAATGAATAATAAAACAAAAAAAAGGGCTCTCCCGAACCTAACATAAATCTCTCAGATGAGCGCGGACAGAGTCCTTAAAGAGAGGAAGATTAAATGCAGCAGGAAAAATATATGTTGGTAGGGAGTTTCACAAGAGAGAGGTAGCTGCAAAGGAAGCACCGCAACGAGCAAGTCTAGAATTTTCAATGCTCACACAATATTCATGCACAAGCAAAGCACCCCTAGTGCTACGAGGGGGTTGCAGTGGTAGTGGTATGCGAGTGGTCAATTCCCTGACGCAGCATCTGCCGTGGTAGTACCATATCGTAAAGAGATCAGCTGGATCAACACGTCCACGCGAACCGAGATAAAGGGTCAAGGTGAGTTAGCAACGTAGCGATTAACGGTTTATAGTCCTTCCGCCCTAGCCCAGACTTTTCAATAGAAAGGCGAGGAACTAGAATGGTGAAAAGTACTCCATACAAGGGGCGAATACGGATCTTTTATAACGAATACGGATACCGAGAAAAAAATTCCTGAACCTGAAAGCAATCTGTAATCCTTCAGCTTCTAAAAAACTTAAAACCTTAGATTTTGGCGAGTGAAAAGATGTTCCATCTCAAGATAAAGAAAGTCCAGGCTTAGCTTCTTGTAAAGATGTTTAACGGCATATATAAATTATTAAATTGGGGATGAAATTGATATACTCCACTTTTGTAAGACTCACGGGACAATGCTCTCACAGCTGTCAAATCTCGCTAGAAAATACTTAACCAGTTGGCCTCAAGTGTCTAATCATCTAATGCCATATTGGTGATCAGAAAGAAGGGAATAAGATTTCATGAATGACTGTGAAATAGTTTCACTAGAATTATGGTTGTGGAGCCAGAAAATCTTTCTGCTTACTCCAATCCTGGCTGAAGCTCCTCCACTTTAAAATTGAACAGCACCCACAGTCCCACACATAAATATTTTATAGCAAAAAAATATTAATTTTGCTCCAACCTCACCCAAAACTTTACAGCTTCAGCCCTGATGAAAATACTGATTCATAAGAGAAATTAAGCAAAGTTAACAAATTTGTAATTTTGTAGCCATTGAAGTTTTATTAAACACTGATCTTTGAAATGACTTGTTTAATGATAAAATCCACCTAAAATGGCTGATTAAATTCCTCAATTACATTTTTCATACTTGCTTATGGTTCTAACGTTTTCACGAGCATATAATCAGTTCTACATTGATAAATACACTAAAAATAAATACTTTCTAATTTTATCCCCACGAAATTGTGGCGATGTGGTTATATGAATCCGATCTCATGGAAAACATCTACTCTTACAATTGCAAGAAATTTTAAAAATAAAAGTCAAAATGCTTACTATCTGATCGTATATGACAATTATCTTGGAATGAACCAGCGGATATAGAGACATATGCATATTTTTCCAAAGATGTAGCTTTTTCATCTAGGGGTCCTTTTAAATTATATTATTAAGGAAACTACGCACTGCCAAACATTACATGCATAGATTTTTAAAAGTACTCAGCGAAACACCAAAATTATTTTTAAAAAGTTAAACTGCTAATATCCGAGTTGTTGCTATTTATCTTTCCTAAAAAACAGAGTATTAAAAGCTCTTCTACGTTAGAAAATAAAAAATTTGAATTAGTTATAATGCGGAAATTATTCAATTTATGGTAAATTAAATAATAATAATAATAATAATATAATAAATATATAATAATAATAATAATAACAATAATAATAATAATAATAATAATAATAATAATAATAAAATAATAATAATAATAATAATAGTAATAAATTATTTAATATCAACCAATTAAACCAAAAATGCAAAAACAAAAAGAAATATCCCGATTTAGAGTTGCCTATGATGAAACAGGAATCAGAATTTAATAAATATTGATGTCATGATCTTAAAATTATTAAAGCTATAATTTAAGAAGATAATGATACTTGATAGGATATCAAAGCATATCAAAGAATCAAAGCATAATCACTGACATTGTCATACTGAAATCGTAATTATCAACATTTTAAAGAAAATTAGGTTAACTAACCATAAATTTAGATTTTATTTCTTCATTATTTGATGGTGATGATACAAACTCTGATGAATCTATATTAAAGCTTTTGTTCATTTGAGAAACTTCTTGTTGAAAGACTTTTGAGCTATTGCTGTTAACAGCCTTATCTTCATCATGCACATTTGACCAATTTTTCAAATTATATGGTCGGTTCTGTGGCATATTTAAAAAGTTAATGTCACCTATGGGTGAATCTTGCATCGCATCAGTGACACCCATATCAACTGGAACATTAAGTGGTTTATCTTGTGGTGTTACAGGATAACTGGAAATGGTACATGGTGATTTATCACCAAGATTTGTATGAGAATTTAGTTCAATTTCAAGCTTTGTATTGTAGGTATCAAGTTATTACAAACCATATCGGGTATCGAATTTGAAATTTTGCATACAAATAAAATAAATCAGATTATTTTAAATCTTCAATGCATAGAGTTTATTTCTATTTTATTGATGCTTGAAAAATATCTCCTTTCAATTTCAGGGCCTGGTTATCTACAGCTATTCACAATGTATCAGAAGTAATCTTAGCCCGATATACTGGCCCCGTGTGATTTCCTAAAACCCTGAACCCATGAACTATGGTTAAACAGGTAAATAAAAAAAACAAATTTGTAAAAATGTTAAAAAAAAAAAAAAATAAAGAATTAGTATAAATCTGGTTTAAATCGATTCTGCAATGAAAAATATCGTAATATATATTAATATATTATATAACAAATATAATATATAATATATAATGTATAATATATATATATAGATCCATATATAATATATTATATTATAGTATATATATATAATATATATATAATTATATATATAATATCTATTATATATAAATATAATATACTATATATATTTAAATTTATATATATATATAGATCTTTAATAAAATATATATATATATAGTATGATATATATACTATATATATATATAATATATATACTAAATTAATATATAATATATAATACTAATATATATATATATATCTATCCACAATACAGAACTCCCCCAGAAAGATGATATATATCAGGTATTATCAATTTTTTATAACAAAACGCTAACTACACTCACAGTTCGATAATAGTAAAGAAATCTTTTATTCTCTCCCTGTTGGTTTTTCAAAGACCCTAGCCTCGCTGTTGGATAATATATATATATATAATAGTATATAATATAATATAATATATATATAGTATATATATATATATATAATATATATAATATATATAATAATATATTATTATGCAATGGGTAGAGTCCTGTTTTGGGCCCTTGAACCCGAGTGTGAGCGAGCATTCTGGGAAGAAAGTATTTATCTTTGCCCAAAATTTTTTCCTTTAACGCTCATCGTGGTCAAGTGGTAAAACACTTGCTTAACAACTTCGAAGGCTAGTGAGGGCTCGGGTTCGAAACCCCGCAGGAGAGAAATAAATAATATATATATATATATATATATATTAATATATTATAATAGATATATATATTAATATACTATATATATATATACTACAATATAATATAAATCATATTATATATATATATATAATATATATAATATATAAATATATATATAATAATATATATTTATATACAATTAAAAATAAATATAAGTTCATATATACTATACTATATATATATATATATATTATACTATTTAATATAATATAGTATATTTAGATCTATATAACTATATATAATACTATATACTATATATATATAATATAAACTATTATATAATATATATTATATTTATGAATAATAATGATATATATATATATAATATATATTAATATATAATATATATATATACAATAATATATTTATATATTATTTATATATATATAGATATATATAATAATATAATATATATATATATATATATATATTATAAATATATATTATATATATATAACATATATATATATATAATATAATTAATATATATATATAATATATATATAATAAACTAATGATTGATGTATAAGGCTACGACAGCCACCACGGATAGTTCAAAGGCGCAATCAATCATATATATATAAAAATAATATATTATAATATATACTATATATATAAGATAAATATATATTCACTATATATATATAATAATATATATAGAATAGAAATAAAATATGGACGTTAAAGCTGTGTAACCATGATTGATTTTCCTTTATTTCATCGCTTATTTTTATGTGCCATCTCAAGTCATAATCCCATCCATTATTAATACGTTTTTTTCCATAAGCTTTTAACATCATTAATGCGTCGGAAATTGGGATGAAGCATGATTTATAAACATTTAACAAACGAAAAGAGAGGAGGTGGATGGAATTCGCTCTCAATGAGTGAAACGCGCGAAATAAGGAGTAAACCTTCGACCCAAAAACTTACATTTGAAGTAACGAAATAACGAAGAAAACCTTTTCAGATCGAAGGTGAAGCTATTGTATATAATTTATGGATGTCATCGGAGGAAAAGTGCTTTAAATCAAGCGTCCTTTAATTCTCTCACTCTCTCTCTCTCCATACAAACCGACACCTCACTCTTTCTTCAAGCTTTTAAAAGCATAAATTAAAATGGTCAAAATGAATCTTCAGTTCTTTCGCTTATTTTTTTCTTTTATTTAGAAAAGACATTTGGTATTTGCGAGAGGAAAAGAAAATCTTTACAAAGAAGAAATTGGAAATGTCTGGCAGTTTGTTTAATGTCCTCGAAATATGGAGGACGAAGTATACACGTTTCTTTTCTTATTCTCAATGAAGTTGTAATGCATTTACAAATAAACATACTTCAAACACCCCAACTGGAGATTCCTTGGTAAGTAAGTTTTACTTTAAATATACATTATAACTTCGCTGAGAGTCGTATTTATAGGTGTAACTCTCTAACTCTCTTACAAATGCAATTTCATATACGAAATATATATATAATATATTATATATAATATATTATATATATATATAATATATATATATATATAATATATTAATATTATTATAAATAATAATATATATGTTATATATATATATATAATATATATATATATATATATGGTATATAATATATAATATAAATAGATATATATATATTATTATTATATAATATATATCTATAATATAATATATATATATATATATATTTATAGTATCTAATATATATACTATAGTATATATTATTTATATATATATTTAGATTATTATATATCTATATATATATATATAATATATATATAATATATATAATATACTATGATATATAATATATACCATACTATAAAAAGAGAATTTAAGTACAACAGTTTTTAATACCACTTTATTTATTTTAACTCTAATAAACAATATTTTTTTTTTTGGGGGGTTTGATAAATGGGAGACAGGATCCCTTCACAATAAAATCCACACCGAAATGAGGAAACTCGGAATATCTAAACCCACATCAAGCATGGACATGTCCTTACAACGCACAAACATAAATGTAACTTATACATATCGTAAATACTCGTATTCACTAATTGTAATAATAAGCTACTTATCATAGAAAGTCAATAAACAACACTTTTTTTGTTCAGCTTTTACTTCTCTTGAATCATTAAAAAACTTGAATTTTCATAAATTGAAGATTAAATTTCAGTTTGATATTATATATATAATTATAATATATTATATATATATATATATAATATATATATCTATATATATATATATATATATAATATATATATATATATATATTATATATATATCTATATATTATAAACTACTTTAAATACGTAGTATTTATTTTTTAACCAAAGCGCCCTTTAGGATTAAAAGTTTTTCTTCTTTTTCATTTAGTTACACAACTATTAGAAAAACACATGTTACAAACTAAAATTTTTTTCATAAAACAATTATTAAATAATATTTAATACTTTTGCAAGCTTTCGTCTCCATCGGGGAGACCTCTTCAGGGCAAAGGAACAACACACCTGAAAACTGCCAACGTAGAAAGAACCTATTGTTAGTTGGTTATTTTTTTCAGAGAGTTTTGGAAGTATCTTGAAGAATTCATTTATTCATTTTGCAAAGGTCTATTTTGACCGTCACCAAGCTTGTTTTATAAAATTGTTTTCGTATTATAAATATAAAATGATTTCCACACAAAATTTCCTTGAAATTTTGTGTTAACGCAACATTTCCCAATGTTTTTTTCATATTGTCAATGATGATATGATGATTAAAGATCTTCTGTGATATGTAAGAGCTGAATTAATATTGTCATTCTTAAGTCTATTGAATGTTGGTACTTTCTTCTTTTGAAAATTCTCTGGTTTCCATATATATATATATATATAAATATATATAATATATAATATATATATATATATATATTATATATATAATAATATATATCATATATATACTATATATATATATATAATATAATAATTAATTAAAAATATATATATATATACTTCTATAATTATATAATATATATATATATATATTATATATAATAAAATATATATCTATATAGTTTATATAAATATAATATACTATATATATATATATATAATATAATATATATATATATATAATTTATATAATATATATACATTATATATAATATATATAAAATATATATATATATATATATATATATATAATATTATATATAATATTTATATATATAATATATATAATATATACGTATAACTTTTCACAAGATGTACCGGTATTGTGCGTAGAACAGCCAGTTGTTGGATACTTTTCTTTGTTATTTAGGGTCTAAAAGTATTTTTTTTAAGAAGAAGTTTTTAGCTTTATTCAGGAAGTTTAAATTTATTAATTGTACCAATTTTTCTTTAATATGATGTACACCATAAAAAGAAATTTTATATGTTCAAAAATTTTTTTTTTTTCTATATGATAAATATATCTCCTATATATTATATAATATATATATATATAATTATATATATATATATATTATTATATATATAGTTTATATATATTATATATATATATACTATATATATATATATTATAAAAGATTTAAAAGAATTTGTGAACATTCAAATTATTTGTCTCCGAACTTACTTCGTTAGTTTATAGTTTTAATCCAATAGTTTTGTAAAAGGTGTAAACCTCTGAAATGAACTGAACGCATGAACAAAAATATCGATTTGGCTCCAATAATGCGAAATATCGATTAACGATTGAATACCCAACCCAAAAATGGGGAGCTTCTGAATTTATAAAACTTGGAATCACAATATCGTTTTCCATTTCTCTCTTTTCCTTTTTTTTCTTTATCAAGAAAGAAAATCAAAAATGAAGGGTTTTAAATATAAAAAAACAAGTTAACATTACTATTTTTGGGTTATATGAAATATAGAAATCAAAGTAATAAATATATATATATAATATTATGTATAAATATATATATATATATATGTATAAATATATAATATAGACAAGGTTTAAAGAACTATTTTTATATAAAGTATATAATCTATTATATGTTTATATATAGATATATATAGGATTATGGTTAAAGTACTTAACGCCCACGGTAGTGTTTCACCGGGAACGGGTAGCTTCGGTATCAAAAAAAACTGAATTTTTCACAGGTAGCATCTTTTGATTACATAGAAATAGAGGTGTTTTGAGGAGGGTCCGATCAATGAATTTTTTCTCCTAACCGACTGCCTGACCTGACCTACCTACACGTAACCTAACCTAAACCTAACCAATCGATCTTAAACCAGCTAACCTAACCTATCACATAAACCATAACCTAAACCTATACCTAACCTACTTAACCTACTTACCATAGATCTGCGTAAGCCTAAGTTTAGCCCCCATAGATGAATATACTCATACAGCTTATATATATCGTAATATAATAATCAGAAAAAAAAATATTCATATCTATGAATAACAAGAGTACTTAGATTAACAGTATATCTTATTTTTAATATATATTCACTTATATATATAAGATGCCTAATACCTATGTGAAATTTTTAATATATTTTTCTTGTAATTATGTATAATAGCCGTAAGCTCGTATCTATATATTTCAGTTCCGCTGTGAAGGGCGTTATAATGTATAAACTATTGTCCTAAATATATATACTAATATATATATTTATAATTATATATAATTAAATATATATATTATTAATATAATATTATATTAATATTATATAATATATGTATATAATAAGTTATATAATAATATACTGAGTGATATATATATATATATATATATATATATATATATATATATAATATATATATATATATAATATATATATATATTTATATATAATATATTATTAATATATTATATATGTATATATTATATATTATATATATATAATATAGTTTATATATAATAATTAATATATATATATAATATATATATATATAATGTTCAAATAACTAAGGTTATAATAATAATTCTACTTTATATTATAAGAAGAAGAAAGAGATAAAAAATAAAATACTTTAAAAGAATAATATCTAGCAAATATATCCATAAATAAAAACCAACATCTTAAAGATGCAGAAACAAAGTTTAAGATATTTCCTAAAACATCATAATTTAAATACTAAGCAATTACTTTTTCTTTAAATCTAAAACCAATTGTAAAAGCCTTATGTTCAATATGTACATAACTGTTTTATCATTATATATGTCACTACCACTACACTAAAGTTTTACTATAGCAGCAAGTAATGAACAATATATGTGTTTAGTTAATGATAATTATAATATGAGGATCTACCACATATGCAATTTATATTATTATTTTTACAAGTTTGAATAATAATTAAGTAATCAAGAGCAATGTAAATTGTAATAAATATAGAAAAGATAGAAATCAAAAAAGAAAAATTTTTACTAAATTAGGTAAAACTTACAACAGATTGTTGTGACCTCAAACACTGACCCACAGATTAAATAGTACTTATTAATATATACTTTTGATTAAAAAAGTTTCTATTCTTCTCAATCGAAGTTAAGGTGTTGGTATTACTTAGTATCAATAACTAATTAACTAAGTATATTATATATTATATATATATACCACTAAGAACATATATTCTAAATATATGAGTAATAATGACAAAAATTTTAAATAACTAACTAATAAATACATGAGAAAAAGTTTATGCAATTGAAAGTGATAATGTTGACAGCATAGAAACCATCTTTAAGACATTTGGAAAATGTTCAACAAGTATTATAAGGTAAAACAAGAACTAGCAGAGATTTCGAGTAGTCGTGAATGAAATATGTTAAAAAGTCTTTTACATCATGATAATTTCAATTGCAGAAATTAGCACTTTGAGAAAGGTACGTCATGAAAAGTACCATTTTCAAAATATTTCCAGAATGGGAACTAAAGTGAATTTTGTTTTTAGCTATATCGACTAACTTTCCAATATTCGTGTAGATAAAAATACTTGTCAATAAAATTGTATCTTGTTAAATTATTGCTGCCTCTTTCAAGTTTCAAGTCATTGCGACAAGCCATTCTAGGAAAAATAGTAAGGGTGTGACTAAATGAGCAATATCGTGGAAGTGCAGCATTCAATATAATGATTATTGTGAGGATAGACATTGTATTATGATAAGATATGAGAGAATGAAAACGAGAAAGGTATCAGAGTTAAAGAGAGAAGAGAGTATTCAGACAATTATTTTTGAGATTTAAGAGGAGAAGAAGAAAGAGTTAATAAGGAGGAGAGGGCTATGATTTGAAACAGCATAGCAATATAAGAGCTAGTATTGCAAGATCGAAAAATGACCGAAACATGTAGAGATGACGAGAGAGCTACTAAGAGAAGCTGAAGAAATCGCATAAGTAGCGATCACAGACAACTTACATCCGAGTTATGCAGAGAACAAGCACACAAGGGCGAGTACATCCTTCGGCATGTCCTTCGCTTTAGTAACATGTTGCATATAATATCCAGCTTCGCATATGTTTGTAAGGATTAGTGAGGCCACATCATGTACTGAGGAGAGAGAGAGAGAGAGATTAGCCCGAACGAGAGGCCCAACCAGGTAATTAGGTACGTAAGCAATGCACAGCAGCGAATAAAGATGTAGTACCTGAAGAGATGAGGATAGAGAGAGAGGGTGGTTCTAGGTGCACTCGCGTATTCAAGTTATGACTGAGACTGTATTAAAGCAGAGAGAGAAGATACGTTAGAGGGGAGAGAGACTAGCAGGGACCCTCATACATGTTCCTTTAATTTGGATCACTTCAAAACACACTCGTACATGGTGCCAAGCTATGTAGCACCGGGCAGTGAGGTCATATTGGATGAAGGCGGTTTAAGCTCTAACGCACACCACACCAATTTTTAATTATGACCATTAACGAAGGGTTCCAGAAACTCTTGAACCTAATAGTTTTTTGGGTCTGGAACAAAATCTAGCATCACTACAATTTTTATTTAGGTTTTTTGACCACTCCGCGAATCAACAACAAGAATTTTTTAACTTATTGCCATAATGAGCCTTATTGGGGAGAAATCTGTGTTTTAATTTGGAAGACCTGCGAACCTAACAAGACAATAAATATTTAAATATGTTACTGTTATCATTGTTTCTTCAGCTAATTTCTCAATTTTGTCAAAAACACTTTCATGGCGGTGTGTTAAAAGCTAGTTTAATTTTTATAATACACTTGATATAGAGAATATTAAAAGGATGAACTTATTGGTACGAACACTATTATTTTACTCCAATAATATTTATTTTTAATTTTTATAATATTTTTTTTTTTTTTATTGTGGATGATTTTTTTAATTAATATATTTTCTTTTTTCTTTTTTATTTTTTTTTTTTTTTTCCCTTTATTGTCTTCTATATTTTAGTCTTCCTTTAAAATAGGTTTCCTATATTAATTTATATTAAACTCTCTTTTGCACACCAGAAATATTGATTATCATATATTAATTTCATTATTTTTTTATTATTGGTATTTGCTGAAATGTTATTTTATTTTCTATGAATTTTATTTTATGGTATTCTTTTTTAATTTTTATTAAGTTATTATTTTTTTTTTTTAGGTATTAGTTTTTTATATATAAATATATAAAAAAATATATGAAAAATTCAATTATCCTAGGGTAGATTTTTTTTATTATTATTATCATTAATTTTTTCTTTTTTAAATAGATTTATGTATTTTAATAGGTTCTAATGGTCTTTCAGATATGATATATTTTTTCTCATGTCCAATATAAGTATTAATAATTGTTCTGTATTTTATGTTCTTTAAACTATCTAATTTTTAAAGATATTTTTTCTTTATTTTTTTTATATGTATAAATATTTTTTAATGTTTTTTCTTTTACATTATTTTTAAATATTTTTTAAATTTTTTTTTTTTCCTATATTGTAATATATTTAATATTTCGAATGTTTTTTTTTCAATTTTTTTTTTTGATTTATTATTTTTTACGAATGTTATTTTTTTCGAATGTTGTTTTTTTTTCTATTGTTTTTTTCGATGTTGTTTTTAAAGTTATTTTTTTTGTTTTTTTTTTTTTTTTTCATCTTATGATAAAGATATTTGTATTCTTTTTACCTTAACTAAAAATCTCTTCTCTTCTCTACTGTATTTTTATTTTTGTATAAAATTAATTTTATATTTTGTTATTATAGTTATTTTTTTTCTGTTTATCGTATTCTATATTTTTCTTCTGAGGGTGATTGCATTATATAAAAGAGAAGAAATACTATATTTCTCTATATTTTTTTTATTAACTCCTTTTATTTTGTTATATTCTTTTTAGGTTTTATATTGATTAGGTTTTAATCCTTTTTTGATGGTGCTGTTTTTCATTTCTCGTATAGTATTGGTGATGCTCTGGTACTTATTCGCATGTGTTGATGAGCTCTTACTGTATATGAGGGTGAGATTTGCATGATGGAATGCATCGAGTAGGCTTTGTTTGTAATCCTTGCTGTTCTCGCTCAGTTATCAATGGCCGTTATCTTATTATAAGCGTTTTGTATAGATCTCGTTTATATTCTCTTATCTCATTTTGCGGTGCTGTTAAGATTATTTTGATAAGTATAACATCTTGTCAGATTATCATTACATTATGCTACTTTGACTGACTTGAGAGTTGTTAATTTCCTCGTACGAACTAGTCTAGTGTTTTTTTCTGCTCGCTGTTTCGTTTTCTTATAACCTTAGGATTTTTATTGATCCGGTTATCTTCTCTTCACTGTCGCTGTGCTTTTAATGTGTTATATATATCTCTATTTTCCTGTCATGTTTTGTGTACAGGTGAGCGATCTCTTCAGTTCGTATAGGTTATTAAATTTCTTTAATTATGTTTATATTCTGTCATCCTTCTTATCAGAGACTTTTCATTTTCGCCTAGCTGATCTATGTCGAATGCAACCAAGTACCTTTTTTTTTCTGTAACCGTTTATTGCTGTCTAATTTCCCGTGACAGCGTTGTGAGTCGGCTTGATGGTTCTGCTTTGGAATAGTCGTCCCTGGTAATTAGTCATTCTCTAGATACCGCTGCGTCAACATATGGATTCTAAGTCTCGAATTCCAAGAATATAGAGTGTTTAGTCGCGAGTCCTAACAATTCCAACTGTCCCCGTTAACTTCTCCTCTTTGGTATTGTGTCTATCGTCTACGTTCTCTCTCGTTTTTTCTCCTATGTTTTGCTCTATGCCGAGTGATAAGGCATTCACATTGAAGTGCAGTTAAACTCTATACCCTGTTCATAAAGCGTGCGAAATCTGTAACAAGGGATGTCCTTTTAAAAAACATTCACCTTCAGTCGCGCGAAGTCAACTACCTTCTGCGCGTCATATTCTTCCGTAGCTGTGAATATTATATCTTTCCTATCCTATTTTAGTTCTGCAGTATCTAACCTCTTTATATCGTTCTTTTATCTTGTGTTTCGATGTTCTACCCGTCCACAGTTTCGATCATCCATAAAATTTGCAATTAACCTCTTAGATAGAAAATGATCCAAGGACTCTCCCCCATTATTTTTCATCATTTATCCGCTCAATCTTACCATCTCTATCCGTCCTTTTTCTAATTCTCCCCTGATGTTACACTAATACAAGTGCGCTCTCTTGACGGCTATGCCCTCTGTTATATTTTTACAACATCCAATCCCCTACTCACCCTGTCTGGCCTCGAACTCCCCTACACTCCGCAATTTCTGTGCTCCGTACCCATCATTCCCCGTCCATATGTACATTTCCAAAGCGAGCATCTCATTTTACGAATTGTTAATTTTGCAGGTCCTGTTTCTATAACACTCCCAGGCAAGTCATCAGCACCGTTTCATAGGCCCCTCTATATTTATAGAAATTCTTTATTCTCTCTTATACTACGTAACCTACTTCATACTGGTTTATCTAATAATATATATCTCTCAACTAATAATCCCTTCCATAATCAGAACAGTATTCTCATAACTTTTCGGATTATACATATATTGTTACATAAATCACACCACTGAGAGAGACATGATTTGGCGATTACACTTCATCGAGGTATACCCATGAGACTTATCTAGTGGTGCGGTTATAACCCTAGACACTACATTTATCCATATCCCTCACCGATTATCATGTGAGACTAGCTTAGATTATATATTCAAATACTATATCCATACCTCAAATTCCGGACTCGTGAGCCTATCAGAGTTGTATAGCTTAGCACAATACACACTTGAACCTAACTTGTTACTACCACCACTATCAATATCCTTCTACTCTCTATCTATATATATAACTTACTATATATACTAATAACTAATATAAATATATATATATTATACTATATATAACCTATATCGCGAGCAGCGAGAGAGCGCCAGAGAGAGAGAGAGAGAGATTGAAGTACGAGAGAGAGAGAGAGAAGAGAGAGAAGAAGAGATGAGAGGAGAGAGAGACGAGATACCACGCGAGAGAGAGAGAGAGCAGAGAGAGAGAGAGAGAGATGAGAAGAAGCAGCACGGCACGAGAGAGTACCCACGTGGTTGATCCAGCTATCACGTAGTTAATGCATTTACACTTTAGACGTGTTTGAGATACGTAATCTTTTAAGCTTTCTTCTTTTCCCCTTCTCTTCCTTCTCCTTTTTGCACTTCTTTCGAGAGTCTTATCTGGGCCTTGCTCGGGTTGCCTCCTGCTTTGGGGGCCTTGCGTTGAGACTCTTTGACTATACGCCTCTTCCGCCTATTGCCGTGACTGCTTTGTTACCTACTTTATACGTCACTGGGGATCCCGATGTATCTTGACGGTCATCTAAGTAGAGAGCCCTGTTAAAACTATGCTCGCACATATTGGTCACATAGCCGTTTCCTTCTATCATTCGCCCTTCTATTTTTCTCTATCTCTCACTCACCATCCATGGGTTCCAATCGTGTCTGTTTTTCCTTCCAGTTTATCGAGGCTACGCAGCCCGCTTACTACACGAGTCGTGTGGACAACATCTCGTGCTCTTTCATCTGAAACAAATCGCCCCACGTCTCTCTCCGTTATGCTAATTTACACCACCATATCCCGATCTCCCACTGTTGCCGGCCTTTGCACAACTTTCTGCGGCCGAGCCAACGAGCGGCCTTCATATACGCCACCTAGAGTGACATGCCCCCACGGCTTCTGCCACATTAGGTTCTCTCCGCCCACTCTTCTGGCATACTCTGCAGCACTGCTCCCGTCCCGCATCCTGTCCATCTCTAAACACCTTCTGTATAAATCCACCCCATCTTCTCTCCACTCTATTCGCTCTGGCTGACTCGTGTCCCCTTTCCCCCGTGCACGGCCCATCCTCTATTCTTCGGCCCCTCTATTTTTCACCTCTAATATACAACACATACTCATATTAGAATAATTACCTGAAAGCCTTGACTGAACAAAACGTTGTGATTTCATTTTCTCCCTCCTTTCTCTCTTCCTAGTTATTGTGTCTATACATTGCTTTCCTGCTACTTTTAATATCATTTTGATCTGAGGGTGTACGCGCTTTTTTGTGATATATAATTTCAAAGCACCGTAGCTGAACGAGTGGATCTCTTTTCTTTATGGTGGTAATTCTCTATAACTCGTCGGTTTTTTATGAGGAGCACACATTTAGTGTTGCTCCTGCTGCGCTCCGATTCCCTCATCACACCAGCTCATCTTCAGAAATGCTCATACACTCCCTAATCAGCTTCCCTCCGTGTTTGGCTTTACTCTGCTGATTGCTTTCCTACAGACTGCCTTAACCGTACCACCCCATTGCTGCTGCATTACTGCTCACTTGCTCACTATCTCGAGAGCGTGCTCTCAGCGAGAAGTACTCTCTCCACTACTTATTGAGCTCATATTATATATATTAATTAAATAATATATTATATCATATATGATATCACACTCATATATAATATATAACTTTAGTATATCCCTATAATATACTTACTACTATAATACCATACTATAATATATAGTATATATATACTTACACTTATATATTCTTTAAAGCTTTTAATATGTAATATTCTTTCCCTTCTTTCTGATTTAACTACACCACAGTACGGCTTATATTTTCGGTACTATCTCGAAGACATATACTGACTAGATATCACTTTCTCACTTATAAATTAATATATATATATATAAAGAGAGAATGAGAGAGAGAGAGAGAGAGAGAGAGAAGAGAGGAGAAGAGAGAGAGAGAGACGAGAGAGGTAGGACACCAGGGCTTTAAATGGTTATCTACTCACTTCAGGTTAACTCCAGGCCTTTATGTGGGGCGCTTTGAGAGCACCTCCCCGCTTATATTATATTTTGCCACAGAGTACTGGCACGCGTCACTTAGCTATACCCTGCCTTGACCTCTCGCCCGCCCCTTTGGGTTCCCCCGGTATCTATTCTCCTTCTCTACAGCTTCTTCCCTCGCTCATCCACTATGTGTGGTGTGTTGCCCGGGACGAGCGCTTCTTCCTACACCTTCTCTCTACCCTCCCAGTCGTGGCGTGTTATCCACCTCGAGTGAGGTTCTGTCTTTATCATCTCCTGACCTCCTTTCTCTTAGCTTTTCCACCCAACTAATGCGCCTCCCTCTACCCGCTGTACACCCCCTTCATACACCCTCTACAC
>JABUQX010065714.1:62500-64008 GCA_015478945.1 Trachelipus rathkii | reverse complement strand
TATATAATACTATATATATAATATATATATATTAATATATTATTATATAATATATTATATATATATATTATAAGTATATATATATATATTAAAAAAATATATATATATATATATATATATATTATATATAATTTATATATCAGTGATCGGCGAAATCCGGCAACTTTTGGAGTTTCGAAATCCGAATCCGAATCCGTGTGTATGGAAATGGTGGAATGTTGGAATCCGAATCCGAATCCAGCACCTTTGGATCGAATCCGAAATCCGAACGAATGTCCGTCAGTGGGTGAAAAAATTCATCGAATCGGAATCCGAAATCGCAATCCATGGTAAAAACTTTGAATCCGAATCCCGAATTCCGGCCGGATTCGAATCCTTCCAATGATTTTTTATACAAAATTAAATACAACCAACCAAATATGACATATTTCTTTTCAAATATTATTGGGATTATAAAAAAAATTTTGTTTTTTTTCATTTTTAATTTTTATTTACTGACCTTAATAATAACATATTATCATGTTTAATTAAATTTTCTAATAATATTATATAATATATATATAATATATTATATTATATATTTATATATATAATATAATATATATATATATAAATAATATATAATATATATAGTATATATATATATATATATATTATAATATATTATATAATTATATATATAATTGCCGAAGGTTTACTGGGCGATTATACCTAACATTTCCCTATTCTAACCATGTTATGGTTTTTTCGCTCTTAGGAACTACCGGGAGACTTGGGTGGTGGCGCAGCTTGACAAATCCAAAGCATCTGACCGGGTATGGCTTGGCACGCGTCACTGCTCTCAAGCTCCCCTCCTTTGGGTGTCCTCCTTCTCTTTTGCTTACTTATGTCTAGTTTTCTTTTCAAACCTCAATATTATCGGCTGTTGTTGATGGGGCCACTTCTTCTTCCTTTTCTGTCAATAGTGGTGTTTCACAGGGTTCTGTCTTATCTTCCTACTTTATTCCTACTTTTCATTTACATGATCTTCTCACCTGCACCTCTAACTCTATCCATTCGTATTCCGATTAACTCGGACCTTCATTCTTTAAACCGTATCAATTCTGAATTGCCTCTCGCTAATCTTTCCGAATTTATTCCGCTGAATGGGATAGAAATAAACTTTGAGAATCAATTTCTTTAAAAACCCAACTTTTACAAAGTCTCCTTCTCCAAAAATACCTTTCTAACTTTCCTATCTCTTTCGACCGGTTCTGTCGTCCTCTCCTGGTTGACAATTATAACCATTCCTTGGACCTAACAATGAACAAAATAACTGTCTTGGAAAACCTCACTCACAACGGTACTTAGGGCGGCCTCAAAGAACGGAAGTCTGTTTAGACTGTGAGACTTTCCGCCTTTTCTCAGTTGGCTTCCGCTATACAAGCTTTCCTCCGCCCATGTATGGAAGTACTGCTCTCATATTTCTGGGGTAAGCTGTGGTTCACCCGGCTTTGGACAAGGGTCGA
>JABUQX010065714.1:55000-57500 GCA_015478945.1 Trachelipus rathkii | reverse complement strand
CTTTGTTCCAGCTGCTCACCATCTAAACATAACTTCACACCGAGGACTGTCCTCACTCACAAACCATAACCTTATTTTAACTACGCTTTTTCCTTCAACTCTCCTTTTTACAAACCCTGCCAAATCTCTATACCCAATCCTCTAAACTCTCTTCATATTGGCCAAAAAAAACCAAATCATTCCCGCAATAATAGGTTATGGCATCCTCCACTCTTTTTCCATTCTCCCATCATTCTCTAACCGAAATTGTGGGGGTCGGGTCGCGCGTTTCCTGTACGGGAAGTCCGGTTAATTTTGAAGAGCAGTTGGAGTCAGGTTAGGAGATCGGTAATGTCGGAGCTCCATAGTTGGCTAATATTTGAACGGGTGGAGTCGGAGTCGGAGTCGGAAAATTTTGCTGTGAAACGAACTCCACAACCCTGTTCCCTGATTTCTAACACCCATATCCTGCCATCCCACCTCTAATTTCTGTTCATAACCCATCCATACTACAACTTGGAATAACCAAGAAAGACATAGCCAACATCAGTGCCTCCACTCCGCTATTAATATTAAAACATCACTTTCAACTCCAATATATTCTTACACACGCTTTACTATCGCCATATATACTTTTGATTTCCATTCTCAGAAGCTTACGAAAAACACCATATATCACTCTAACACCTGCCATAGACTTTCCCTTATTAATCATTTCATACACCTATTTTAAAATACAAAAAAAACTAAAATGCAATTTATTCTTTCTCCTCCTCTCATTTTTTCAATCATTTTTTTCGAATGTAAAAGATTTTTGATTCACACCAATCCTCTTGCACTTCTTGTAGGGGGAGCCACCATTTGTTCTTTCACATCAGTCCTTCAGTCACTGTGTGATGGCAAATTCTTTCGTCCAAAATATAAGTATATATCTTCCCCTTTACTTACACTTAATATAAGCTTTTAATTTCCCGTATTGGAATTCCTACAGCTACCCTATGTCAGTTTACCCTTATGATAAAGGGTCTATTACTGCTTCCTCCTCCAATCGCCTCGGAACGTATTTCTCCAGTAAACATTTTTGTTACACAAAGCTTCCAAAATCCAATCAGATCAACCTTATCGTCACCTCCGTGGTGGCGTTGATCATGTTCACCAGTAATTTCATATATTTAGCTGCAGAGTTTCGCATTTTCTCTCGAACTTTCTCGCTGCTACACATTACTTTCTCCTACTAATTGACTCATGCCCAAAACATACCTATTCCTTTGCACCATCAAACCCACACACATTCACTATCCCTCTTCATTATTACTGCCAATGTTTATGCAGATTTGTGCGAAGGTTCCCGCAAACACTCTACTCACATTTATCTCATCCCGATTACGGAAAAAAAAGAAACCGACCCATTTCCCTAGGTGATAGTATTCTATGCCAAATTCCTTAACAGTTAATATCTTATATAACTTTATATATATAATAGTAGTCATCTACTACTACTACTACTATATTAATAATATATATATATATAATATATATATATATATACTATATTAATATAATATACTATATATATATATATATATATATATATAAATCTAGTATAAACAGACCAACATGGCCATAATATATATATAAATATTAGTTATATATATTATATATACTATATATTATATATATATATTAATTAATATTATATATATTATATATATTTAAAAAAGGGATTTTTTGCATTGAGATCGAGGTGGTCAATTGCTATCAACATTCAAAGAAATTCGAACAAAATGTAACGGACACTAAAAAGTAACGGAGAACAAAAATAACGGAACTTATTCGGAGCGCGTTACATGAAAGAGAAAGTAACGAGTCCGTTACTCCGTTACTGAAAAAAGTAGTTCCGTTAGTAACGGCAGTAAACGGGAAATAAATAAACGGATTCGTGCCCACCTCGTTATATATCTGTATATATATAATATAATATATAATATATAATATAATATATATATATATATATATATATATATTATTATATATATATATATATATATATAATATATAGTATATATATATATATACCTATATATATATAATATATATATATATATATATATATAGTATTTATATATTTATATATATAAAAATATATATTATAATATATATATATTTATATATATATATATAATATATTATATATATATATATATATTATAACATATATATATATATATATACTATATATATATATATAATATTATATTTATATTAATTCATATTTATATAAATTTAATTCTATTAAACCTTTAACTGCCATAAAATTGAATTTTAATTCTTAGTTGCCTTTTTATAAAAATTTTAATAAAAAGTAAATTAACTAAATATTGCAATTTATTAACTATTTCATAATTAACATAACATTCTATTAAAAAATTAAAATTAATTTTTTTTAAAGGGGAGGGCAAACTTTTATTAAGTTAGATGCCCAAATTATCAACCCATTAAAATGCGACATTATAAAAAATTC
>JABUQX010065714.1:32500-50000 GCA_015478945.1 Trachelipus rathkii | reverse complement strand
ATGGGGTCTTTCGCAAGATATAGAAGCTCTAATTTTTTCTGCAAAAGATATGATAGTGAAATTTTCCTAGGGTTACTGTGAAGGGTTCTTTAGATTTAAAGATAGTTATAGGACATGATGCTGGAAGGAAATTAAGTAGTATAGTTAAGCAAAAAAAAGCGCCAATTAGAAGCATGTTTGTCAAATGGATGTAAAAGTTGTGATTGAGGGCAAACCGCTTGCTTTTCCCTATGTTGGCGACAATTAGTCGTGAACCGAATTCGCCAAATAAGGTATATTTTCTTCTGTGTCCCATAATTAACGAAAGGATAAATAATTTATCGGTGATGTATGTATGGCTGTGCGTTCGGAAAACACCATTAACTTTTAAATAAATATGTTGGGGCAACTATTCATGTATATAAAGTAAATTTCTCATTTGAAATGAATGGAATTAGTGTAATTAATTCAAATGGATTAGTGGTTGATTTATTTTTATAGTCCATGAGTATGTCAAAAAATGGAATGGTATGTTGTTTGCTTTCTCAATGGTATCAATTAGGATTGTGGTTTTTGTGGTTGGTGTCATTATCTAGCTATATATTGGTAAACAAAAAAGATGGGTGAAATTTAAAGTGATCATTAGTTATCATTGTTTTTTAGGCTAAAATGTAAGACTTGGATAACTAATTGATGTATCATTATAATTTACTGTTAAAACTGAAATGTTTCAACTAATGTAATCGTGATTTGATACTACCTAGCTTTGAATTTAGAGGGATGTTGTGATTGCAACCAATTGAATGCTTGTTTTTTTAAATTCAATTTAAATTTCGTGTAAGTTAAATTTCTGAAAATCTGATAATGTTCGCGTTATTTGAACATTCTTTTTTTCTCACAGTTCTTCTCTAGGTATATATTGATTTTCTTATCGAAAAGTTTCCTAATATAAGTTGATCGGCCATGGTTTGTCCAGGTTTAATTTTGTTTTTTATATACAGGTACCAAATAAATATAAAGATAAATATTCCCCTCCCAAATTCGAAAGCCAAGCTTCTTTTAAATCTTGTTGGGAGTGGACCCAATCGGTAAGCTTTTAATTTTCAGACTAATTTAAGGGATATTACCTTTAGTTCTAATTTTAATGAGTTGAAATTCCCATTTATGCGCTCATTTGATTTTATAAGAAATATTAATAAAAATTATTCATTAAAATAAAGTATAAAATTATCTTTTAAAGTATCTATCATTTTAGTGGTTCTAAAGAATAGTAGTTTTAATTTCTGATGGGCAATTCCTTAAAATTATACAAATTCAAGTCAAGAAAAATAATAATCTCTTTCACTAAATTAAAAAATATTACATATACAACCGGATAAAGTGATTTTAAACAAAAGTAATATAGATACCAATAGAGCAAAATACTAAACAACGAAGCATCATTTCTTCAAATTAATGTTAGTGAGGATGGATAAGTTAAAATAAACGCTGCCAAGAGTCAAAAAAAACGACCAAAACGAACACAAAACAGATACCAGATGAGACAAAAAAAACTAGGAAAAACCGCTAAAACACTCTTTCACTTCACACACAAGTAACATGAAAAATGATTAAAATATGAGCTTCGAAATTTTAATAAATGACCGCAAAACGGGTCACGGTAACAGCATTTAATCCTAAACCAGAAAAAGGGAAAAGAACACTCATATCAAAAAATAAATTAGAATATAAAACGTAACGCAAAAATATGTATTAAATATACTTAACTTAATTTAAGAGTTATAAACATAAAATGAAAAAAATATCACTAGCCAAAAGAATTAACACACGTATAAATATCTATCAAAATCTTATCAACAAATTGGAGATCATCAGTACTACTGAGAATCACTTACTCGAATGTCAGCTGACATAAACTGTAACTATAAATATCATTATAATGACATAAATCAAACGATACATAGTAAAAAAAAAATCGAAACCTATCTCACTATATAACAATAGTCAACAATCCATAAGTTATTCTTGACGATCACTGAGTTATACATAAAACTTATCAAACATCAAACAATCATCAAACATCTACTGTTATCTATATCCTCAAAAACAATATAAAAACTTATAAAATATTTAAAGAAGCTTTAAGTAAAAACTTAAAATTGTAGCATTCTGATTATCGATGAAAATTGAAAAATTTTAAAAAAATTTTAAAAAGATTATTTAGCATAGAAGCTAATGATATATGAAATGCAGGTCAGGGCTAATTAATATTAATCAAAATTAATCTATAGCATAGGCTTAATTCTGGATAAAACAATATTATAAAATATAAATTTAAAAGCCAGCTTAATCATATAGCCTAAAGGCTTTAATACTTAATTAAATTTTAAAAATTATCTTAATCATTAATATACAATCTACAAAGACATACGACTCACTGCACTAACTATATACTTTATCTCTATATCATTAGCTCATCAGCCAACTATCACCACTTAACAAACAGACAAATTATTTCTACGATTTTTATTAATATGTTTCTTTTCCTCAAATTTGGGGGATCTAAGCAGGTATATGGGCTTTTCCACCAGAGGTAATTATAAAAATAAAAGTTAATCATTACATAAACGACATATCGATATCCAAATACAACCAACAAAAATTTCTCATTTCTTATACGGGTTATTTGATCTACTACACAGTCATCCTAAAACGAACAAAAGACTGAACCCCACCCTGGAGAGTACAACAAACAATAAAACTATTTTTCCACCCGACCCAAGAGAACAAAAATATTTACCCTCGTAACAAAAACACGCGACCCATCACATAAAAAATGATGAAAAACTATATATACTTTAAAGACTAAGAATATAGAAAAAAGAATGTATAAAATGTGTAATATTATATATGTAGAGGATTATAAAAAAAAAATTAGTAATAGAAAAAATAATAAAAGAAAACTTTGATTGTCAGTATACATAAAAGGTATATGAACACAAAAAATAAAAATAAAAAAATAGATTTATTTAACAAAAAAAATATATAAGATAATACAATCTAGAGGAAGATTTTAAACTAAGGAGGCAAATAGTAAAGTCTATTTCCTCTTCTAGTCATCTCTAAAGGCAAAACAACTGGAGGTCTCTGTAATTCTGTTTCAGAAGACTCTTGTGTTGCTTCTTCCATTCTTGGTGGTAGAGATTGAAGAGATTCATGCTCCTTTGTTCTTTGATTTTGACTTCTTGTAACTCTTGGTTCCACATCCCTCGGACCTCGGAATTGCTGGTGAGGTCTATACGACGGAATTTATCATGTTTAGAAAATACACACCAACAAATAAAATCACTCTATAAACAAAAAAAAAACACAAAAAAGCTCACCCGAAACCACATGTGCCAAGAGTTACAAACGGATGCTTGAAAGAAACCATAAATAAAAATCTTCTGAGAGAAGGTAGCGAACTGACACAAACTCAGAATAAAGAAATCAATCTTGCAAAAGAACTCAGAAACACCTTAGGCCACAATAACCTCTACCCCACTAATAACACACAAAAAAGTAAATTCCATTACGGAATGAAAACCAAGCTGGTCCACCGAACAAAACCCAATAAGATTCAGGCACACATACTAATTCACTAACTTTCATGAAATAACAGAACACACTGTATTCCTAGATGCAGACATGTCTGAAATATATGCAAATCCATCCTCTGTCTGAAAAAAAAGAAAAATAGAGTAAGAATAAAAACAGAGATCTATAAATAACACATTCATATACTTGAAAAAGTCTTTATGAGTTTGTAGAGAATAAAAAAGAAAAATAAATTCACAATATCTACTCCTAGAAGAGAGAAAAAAAAATAAATAAAAAAAATAAAGGTAAAAAAAGAGAGATAAAAGATAATACAGGAAATAAATACTCATAGGTTATACAAAGAAATTTAGATTATAGTTGTTATATTTTTCTAACAGATGATATGTTGTAAAATAAAATAGTAATCGAATGTTTACAGTATGTAGCAGATTTTACTGGAAAAAAAAAAAAAAAAAAAAAAAATATAACATTTGTTCATCAATAAAAAAAATTAAGTAAGAGGAAATAATACCAACGAAAAGAGAGAAGATGATAGATTATGAGATTCTTGATCATCTTACCTGTCAATTCTACTTCTTCAAGAGATATATAATCAACAAATATAATGATATACTTTCTGATGTAAAACTTATTGAAGGATGAAGTCCTAATGATTTCTTGAAATTGACAATACTGAGGATTCCAAAATCTCAAATCAAAGTTAAATCATAAACGAATAAATAGAGATTCTGTAATCTTTTTTTCTAACTGGAAATATATCATTAAGATAATATCCGCAGGTGTAACCTGGAATTAATACAAAACCATATATCCAAAAGCGCGCACAACCATATGATAATACAAAACACACACGAGGACATACCAAACTACCACGCTAAAGCTTATTGGCTCCTTTATATTAGAAATTTTATACAAATAATAAAGGGACCTTCAAAATCTTTGGTTCAATTTAGAACTTCTGCTCTGGTTCTTATAACAAAGCATTTACAAAAAAACATTAATCGCACACACACTTTACAATTCTCTTATTGCTGTGGTGCAATGTTTTAATATGTGTTGACTGTTACCATATAAGCATTTTTAATATTCTAGGTTTATCATTTATTCTAAGATTTTCTCATAAGAACTAAAATACTCTTATTATTATGCTTCCATTCTATTTATTCCAACTACGACAAATCAGATACCGTCATATCTGAAATAAATGAGAATATTACAATAATGTTATTCCGATTTTTATTTGGTAAAATGAGAGGAAACCCAGAACATAATCACAGAGCAAAATACATACGATAAGGAGTCACAATACCAATAATATAATAATCCAATTACGACAGACGTAACACCACACATGTATAAGGAGAATCACTCCAACACAATGAAGAAAACCTTCAAGCCATTTCTGTTGCTAAGCGATACAATAGGATAACTATTTGAGCAAAAAAGACCTAAGGTTATATATTATGAAACAATACCACACACTAGTAGAAAATAGATACCCTTAAGTTCTCCAATAATTGACTCCTCCTAATGAAAGAGACATCTTAAAATTATCTAAAATATACTAGACAAAATAATCACAATATACTTAAATGATTCAAACACTAACCAAATAAAATTTGTGCTATTGAACGCTAATGGTTGAAGAAAAATAGAATTATAAGAAGAACAAAAAAAATAAACAAAAAAACAAAAAAAAGAAAAAAAAAAAAAAAATGAAAAATAGATGAGAACCTAACAGTAATAATTAAACTATTTATTATTTATAAATAACTCCACAGCATTAATTACAATAGCTCTTTGAAAAGCAGTCATGACAAAGTTTTAAAAAAAATTCTGGGGCATGTCAGAAGCAATAAGAATAAGCTTAATACATGAGAACAAATCAAGAAAAAAAATGACACTGAAACAATTATTACTACTAATAAAAGTCAAAAAAAAAAATTAATAATGGAGAGACAAAATATCAATATATGTACTGAAGTTTGTATTTCATAGATTATACAAGAGAAACTATACATAATTAGATCAACAAAAAAAAAACAATGAATACAGTAAGTACAATAAAACAATATGCTCTGAATTACACAAGAAGAAAATATTGAATATTATAAGAGAGTCACCACTTAAATAATAAATGAAAAAACAAATGTGATAATGAGAAGATTAATACACAAAAATACTACTTGTAATCCATAATTTGTCGAGATGGTCCCCACGGAATAAAAAAAAAAAAAAAAAAAGAATAATATAAGAGAAAAAAAAGGAAAAGCCACTAAAATACAAAATGTTAAAATATTATCAAAGAATTAAAGTATTAAGGAAAAAGGAGTCACATTCAAGGAACCTAATTAACACCAATATGATGACACATGATGACACAATGAGCAAACGAGAAAACAGATAGACTCCATTTAACTAACAATTACTTAAGAGATAGAAGAGGGAAAAAACGAAAGAATAATCTATTCAATTCTAAACTAGCGGTTTAGTATCAGTCCTCTAAGATCTGTCCATCACGCGATGCCCATCTAATACCAAATGAAAAAGAAAAAAAATAATGGCACTTGATTACGACACTATAAATAATAAACTGAAGTAAGGATCATGCTGAAAATCTAAAGAAAAAAGAAAAAAAAAGAGAATAGCTAAATAAGATTAATAAATTACAATAAAAATATGGTTACAACTTTCATATAAAGTGCAATAGAAGAAAATAAAAGTAAAGAAAGGTTTCAAAGAACAAAAAATCCAAAAATTCAATAAAAATGAAAAAAAGTATTTGAAGACTAAAAACTATTAAGGTAGTAGAAAGGTATTTACACTATAAGAGGCAAACACAAGCTTAAACTAATATCACTTAGGTTTAATCAGAATAGAAAAAAAAAGGGAAATTCTCGAAGAATTGTCCCTACAAAGGTATATGAAAAGAAAAAAGAAAATAAAAAAAGAGAAAAAAAGAAAAAAAAGAAAAAAAGAAAAAAAAAAGAAGAAAGGAAGAATAAAAGAAATAAAAAAAAAAAAGAAAAAACAAATGACAAAAAAAAGAATAAGAAGGAAGAAAAAAAAGAAAAAAGAAAAAAAAAAAAGAAAAATAAATAACAGATAAATAAAGAGAAAAAAGAAAACAAAAAAAAAAAAAAAAAAAAAAGAAATTAAAAATAAAGATAAAAAAAAAAAAAAAAGAGAAAAAGAAAGAAAAAAAGAAGAAAGAGAAGAGGAAAAAGTAAATAAAAAAAAAAAAAGAAGAAGATAAAGAAAAAATTAAAATAAGAAAAAAAAAAAGAAAAAAAAAAAAAAAAAAAAAAAAAAAAAAAAAAAAAAAAAAAAAAAAAAAAAATAAATAAAAAGAATAGAAAGAAAAAATGAAAGAAAAGATAAAAAAAAAAATCAATAACATAAGGAAGAAATGAATGAAAAAGGAGAATAGAAAAAAATACACGATCGATGAGAGCTCACCCACAGAAGAAGAGTCAAAAGAGAAGGATGAACAGCATAAAGGAGCCAAAAAAACACCCAAAACCAACCAAAGTCAAAGCAAACCCACCACAACACACCACACCAAAAAACAAAAAAACACAAAAAAAAAAGAAAGAAAAAGAAATCCGAGAACAGAGCGCAAAGGTATCTCACTATCTTGTATGTTAAAACCCAATTTAAATCGGTTAAATATAGCCAAAGTTATTCAAATTCACACACAAAAAAAAAAGTCTTAGAATTGCCTATATATGGGACAGACGCCGACCCATTTTTAGGCAACCGCACACACAATCGCACCCGGGAAAATAAAAACAAAATGGTAAAACACATCAAAAATGCTGCAGTAGACAAAAATAATCCATGTATCAGCCGATATACCGTAAATAGACCCTATAAAACAACCAAAAACAATACAATGTAGCTATTTTTATTGAAAAAGAAAACATCACAAAAACACGTCTACAACCAAAAGAGTATGGTTATTATCTCATAGAGTACAATGACGATCACACAAGATAATATACCACTCTTTTCAATAAACTTCTCACACACCAATTCTATACACACACACAACAACACACCACCATCAGTTCTATTGAACATTTTTTCGTAATCAATTACTGATACACGTACAAGAATTTTTTATCGAAAAAATATTGATAACTTAAAACATTTGAAAAATATAGGAGCATAGATAAAGATGGGTACCATTACCTATGACAAAATGCAACTGATATTTTATTTATCGCAAGATTTTATCTGAGTTTAGTAGCTCACAGCAGTTAATGTCCAATTTCACAATAACCCACTTTTATTTACTTTAGAAAGAAAAAATTGTCAATAAATTTTTTAAGATAGGTCGTTTGGCGAAGTGGAAAATAGAAAAATATTTCAAGCGTCAAATGATAGTCTATCAGGAGAGGCAACATTATTATTAAACATAGATAAAATTCAATATATTGATATATGCAATAGTTTTGGAATTCTTCTTGGAAACCCAAACATATAACAAAAAAACAAAAAAAAAATTTGGGAAATTTAATATAAACCAATTTTCTTTTAACTCACTCACAAAAACAAAAAGAATAACTAAAACATACTAAGACTCAAAAAAATGACTTCTCACTCGCACCGAGCGCTATACCAAAGCACACACATCAACACCTACATCTCATCGTTGATCGGAACCAAAAGCCTCAGTAATAGAAAAAATCACCTCATACATACTATAATATACGATTTTTTCCAAAAAAATCTTAATTACCAATGTGTCACAAAAGAATGAACAAATAACTCTCACACGAATATTATTATTAATATCATAACTTTACATTAATCTCAAATTAGGGACTACCACAACACGCGGGCAATTCTTGCGAAATTAATAAACGTACGAAACCATACCAGCGGACGGCAAGGAACGGATCTTCTGAAACATACTCTGCAATATACGTGAGGAATAATAATAGCCAACCAACTAGTTAATCTAGATATAGATGACCTAAAAGAATATCACATTTTAAGGCCAAATAGATCCATGAACATTTAATTTCTTATATGAGGGGAGTTTCTTAAACTACTCCAACTTATAAGGTCTTAATATTTAGAAAAGGGCATAGTTTATTATTCCCAGAAAAAATTTAGAAAGTATTCTTTTTATTACCACCCGATTCCAATAGATAACTGTATCCTCACAATAGAGAAAGGGATATGCTATGTAGTGCTTTACTTTTACTAACTAATTCACTAATTATTATTGTTATATTGTTCTTCTGATATAGAATACTCTAGCTATGTATCTATCTTCCTAATACTTGTTCTGTTCTATGGCTTATATCTGGAACAAGGACTCCTTCATTCTATTGAATATATAGATTATCTCTAGAATTTCCAACGAAGACTCAAGTCCTGGATTAAAGACTATTATTACCAACTTTTTCTCTTTAGTTATCTATGAATCTCTGAGCTCTTCCAATACTCTCTAAAAATCTTAGTCAATAGAACTAATAAGATATATTATTTGTGAGAAGTAAAACCAAAGGAAGTCTCGAAAATAATATATGAGTTTTATTTACTGATATTCCCAAAAAGGAGATTCTGTCAAGATCACCATATCATATGAATTCACGAAGTAAGAGTTACATGTGGATCTCTCACTTGAAAATTTCTAATGAACTGATTCTCAAATATAAAACAGGAAAGATGGTCTCGGCTTTGTTCATGGTTAGAGAAAAAATCTTTACAATTGAATACAAAAAAAGTACTTCTTTAGAGTTGTCTTGCAGCACTAGAGAAAGCTATGATATTCACTTATAGAAATATATTGGCGGGCCATCTGATGAGAATCAGAAGAAGATGTAGTGAGAGTCTTATAGCATAGAGTCTATTTTACTGAACGTTCCGTTATGATAGCACTAAACGTGCGTATCTTCTCCTTGGCAACGTACAGAAAGAATAAATCCTATCATTAATTTATATAATGACCTACCTCCAAACTTGAGGTACATGGTATTATTCTTCCATACAATATAAAATTCTATTATGAGCATAAATTCTAAAAGGGTAAATATGGAAGGAGATTATAACGACAGACAGAGTTTGGATAAAATAATGCCTCACAATAAGGAAATGTCACAATGTAATAAGGGTATGGAGATAATATAGTAAACACAAAGAGTTATGCAATTCGTAGGAAAGAGAAGATTGTTGCCAGCCATTTGACGAGAATAGATGGTGGAAAAAAAACTTGAAAATACAGATACCATAAAGGAATAATTATGAGATGATCCACCACAGATAATCTGAGGTAATTGTATCCTCCATATTAAAAGTAATCACATTCAGTTATGTTCTGATCACCCAAAAGCTCCACTAAACTCACTTCTATTGTTAAATAATTACACAAAGTTTACACACAAGCCACCAAGTTCAGAAAATTGAAGAGATAAAAGTTTTCAATTTTTTTTGAGAAAGGAGGGAAGTGCACACTCAAATAATAATAAACGACGATAAAAGAAGTAGAAGAATTCAAAGGATATGATTGATTGCATGGGATAGGTTTGTCTTATGATGAAGCACGAAGTAGGAAATAGCGACAGCCGCATATATATTTCATAAGAATTTAAAAAAAACCTGGAGATTAGATAGCCACAAGTCACCTCAATAAGATAGTATGCTCTGATTTGAGAATTATAAACGAAACAATATTATAAAAATTCAATAGTAATAGAAGAAGGAAAATGAAAAAAAAAATAAGTAAAAAAAATGATACATATGGAAGAGAAAAGTCCCAAAATCACTCTTTATATAGTGGAGGTTCCCTTATACTTGATGAAGTTATTGACTGCACTGATGATTACTCTATCTAGATTTTCACGATCCAAAATAGTCACTAAAAAAGAAAAGTCATATTCAACTTCTATATAACAATTACATAATGTTATCATACATCATATGGAAATAGAGAAGCAAATCTATGAGCTATATGTCTTACATTATTAATGATTATAAACATCCAAATGATACGCTCATTCACTATATGATTACTCTGAAAAAATTTAGAATATCAAAAATATAATATTTCTAAGTCTTTATATAAATCCCACATTACAAGCTCACATACCTGAAAAGCTCCATTAGAGGTACAAACTTGGTACCGAGACTATAGACACCTTATTGAAAACCAAAGAAAAAGAAGGTAGGCAGAGAATGATGAGAAGTAACAATGTGAAAAAATACGAAAAGAACAAGTATAAAAAGAAACATAATATAGTCAAACAGAATAAAAGTCAAAATGAAAAATTAATATAGTTAAATATAAATAATCAAAGAAAACCAAAAAAAAAAAAAAACAAAGATTCTCAAAACTGATGTTATCTAATAATAAAAAAAGAAAAAAAAAAAGAAACTAAAGTCTCACAAAAAAAATAAAATAATATTTCAAGCCAGTTTATCAACAAAAAAAGGAAAACACTAAGCCTTTGCAAAAATATTGATCAAAAAGTATTTCTATTAAAATATTACACAAAACATGAGAAATATTCAAAATATATATAAACCAAAAAAATTTATACTATAGTTCAAAGAAAAAATCTTGAAAAAAGTCTAGATTTCAACATGAAAGTAATCAGCCAACATGTTTCTAACGATTTACACATATCTAAATTAAATAAATTCATAATTAAAAATATTATATTCGATTTTAATTATTAATTACTGTTTAAAGTTAATCACTATTAAAATTAAAAAAGTAAAAACATTTAATTCACTTTAGTTCATAAGTATCAAAAATAAAATAATTTTCTTTACAAAATTATTTAAAAAAAAAAAAATCAAAGTTCAAAAATATAAAATAATTTTCCCTAGAAAAAAAATTTTACAAATTATGTACCGATAATCAAAATAATAAAAAATCATTTTCTTAATACATTAAAAAACGTAAATTATCTTTCAAAATTAATTTAAAAAATATATTCAGAAATAAATAATTGTAGAAAAATAAAAATAATAATTTCTTGCACGACAATTATTTAAAAAATAATCTAAGGATCACTATGAATAATTATATTTAATTAATTCCTCATGTAATTAAATTAATTAAAGAAACAACTATACCCCTAATTCTAAGTACGGGAGAGTTACTTAAAAATGTAACAGGATCCACTCCCTATTTAGAGTCAAGAGGTGAACTAGTGTTACTATAACCAATAATAACTCAATTACTACCACACCAAGACCTTGTAACATGTTCTTTCTATAAATATTTTCTAAAGTTGAACATCAAAATTACCTAACCTAATAAAAACACCAACACATTGAAACAGAACAAAACACAAAAGAGAAAAAGAAAATTTTTATAATCTTCTGTATTATGTACTCGTAGAATAATTTTTTAAAAATATTTTCAGGTCAGTAAAATAAAATTTCCAATTTCTGAGCCTAAATATATAACAATGCTGTTAATTAAGAGTCCACCAAAAATAAACAAAAGTCTAAATATATTATAGAAAACGAAAAATAAATAAAATAAAAAAATATTAATACAACAGATAAAATTTACTTGCGACAATAAATATAGGGCAATTTGAACACTTTCGTGAACACTTTGGTGACTTTGTGACCTTTTTGACCTTGGTGACCTTTGGATGAAGCACCATTTAGACTGACCTTCCCGAGTAGACCTTCGGTGACCTGCTTGGTCAAAGTCGACACTGTGAACTGCGGAGACACGAAAAGTCCATTGACCAAAAGGTTATAACCGTTCCACTTTTTAAGATAATTACTAATTATGTTCATCCGCCTAACATTACAGGCCACAATGTCTCCGATATATTGAAAAATAACACCATATATTTTTAAATCAACTCAAAACAAGCCCCAACAGAAAAAAAAAAACACACCACCTTTTCCTCATATTCTATCACTACAACACAAACAACGCCGCAAATAAGACGAACAGAAACCACCGATACGAGTAATAAAAAAAAAAAACGGGTAAAAATACACAAAAACGAACAAAACCAAAATCCTGCATATATTTACCACCTGATAAAAAAAAATTCGCGGACTACACAGACACCCAACTGATATATTAGTACAATCAATAAATAAATCAATCGAAAAAGTAACATCTAAATAAAATTATCCCATTAATAAACACCGAATAACCGGATACTATATAATATATATACATATATATAATATAACTAAATATATATATAATACATAACGCCAAACTATATCACCAATATATTGACGACTAATACATATACTACTCATAAACAAATAGACAAAAATAAGAAAAAAGCGAACCCCAAACCCCAAAAATACTATACAAATAAATACACATACAACAGAACTAAAGCAATATAATACTAACTAAACAACTCATTAATAATAAATCCCTATAAATATAATAATATATAAAAATATAAAAAAATATTAATAAATAAAAGATTATATATTAATATATATATATATAATATAATAATTAATAATATATAATAAATATATAATAATAATATAAATATAAATTAATAATAATAAATAAAAATTATAAATATATATATATAATATATATATATAAATAAATATAATAAATATTACCATTAAAATATTCGCGGAGCTACGACAAATATAATAATTAGTGCATAATTATAATGAATAAAGTTAATTAGAGTAAAGATATATAATATAATAAAAGAGCAAAAAACAGATAATAATAATATATATATATATAATAATAAATATAAATATAATAAAATATAAATACCGTATAATAACCTATATAATCTAATATAATAATTATAAATATAAATAATAGCACCTTCTTATATATAACTAAATATATAATAGAATACTTTAATAAAAAAACGACATGTGTACTGTGTGTTTCGTTATGTGTCAAAAAGAGAACACATAAGCACCGACGCAAAAAAGGAGCAAAAAGCAGAATGGCGGGAAAAGAACTGAGACAGAGAATAATGAAAGCGCGTCAATTGGAGCACAAAGTTTTCAATCCCTCACTCATTGGAGGCGATATCCCTTCCCCTGAATCCGCACTCTCACCCATCAATGACACTACTCCACTTCACTTCCGACTCCGAAGAGCAGAATAACTCCCTATTTCAGTGCCGATTTTTCCCTCCTCCGATACCCTAACTCTATAGTACCTCAGGTTTCAAATATATATATTGAATGAAGATAACAATTCATGCACACATCATATATTTAGACATCATCAACATATTACTTCTTAAATGAAGTCATTATTGTTTACTATTGACTGTTTTTGATATTCATTAATCTATCTACTAACACCTCTTAAATTTCTTAACCCTAATTTATAATTTAAAGAAAAAGAACGAGGTTTTCACTAAAATGATTCATCAATAACTCAGAAAATACATTATATATCATTTAGTAAAATAAAAAAAACTTACAATTAGACAATTCCTAATAGTTAATTTACAGGCTAGTTAAAATTGCATAAATTTATCTATATGAATACTATTAAAAAAAAAACTTCCCTCAGGAACCATATACAAGAAAAAAATGCAATTTTAAAACAATTTTTTGATTAATTGTTCTAGTAATTTGCCTTATAAAAAAAAACAAAAAAAAACATACAAAAATGAAAAATGTAGTGTTTAATGCAAATTTTAATTTAATATATTCTTTATATATTAAAAAAAAATGTTTCTAAAAGTTTTGTTATTTTCACACTTTTCACACATATTTTAAGTAGCTCTTTTCTAATAGCTATTATGGGGAATTTTTCCTGTCACACCATTAATGTAAAAATTTATTTTGATAATTTTTTGGAAAATGTATCGAGTATCGATTATCGATTTTTACACTTTTGTGTTGGTTGAAATTTGCAAAATATGGAACATACTATATATATTAAAGCCCACAGGCGATAGTATATTGCATGTCACATGTGCACAATTTCCTATCTAATTTATTGAAACTTATGCATAATGAAGCATAATTGCTTATTAAGACCCAAAGGTGATAATAAGCCCATACCACTTGCATATAGTTTCCTATCTAATTTAAACTTTAGTGTGAAATTTGTTTTTTGTGTGAAAATTAATTTCTGTACTTACAGTACTTCTAATTGATTTTTCCACCTTTAAACTGCTGCTTGGCAAAGGTTTGGATTCGGGATCATCTGTTGGTGACAAAGAAGTCACCTCTCACAGAATTGCTTCAAACAAAGGGCACTTGTAGACACAGAAGAAATATCCATAGATTCGTATAGGCGTAATCCCTCAACCGTTCCTTACGGCCTATGTCTTTGTAGTCGTAATTAGCCCTCTATCTCAGGATAACTAAAATAATAACGCGAAGAGACGAGGCAAATGACCATGCCAAAGGGAGGAAAATTACAGCCATCAACATCTGGGAAAGCGACGTCAACAGTCTGGAACATATAGAAATTACTTATACTCTAAGCACCAGTATGGAGGAGTGAATAAAACGCACAAAATTCACTGAGAGGACTTTATAATATTATAAAATACACATATCCAAACTGTTCTAAAAAAATTACAGGTCCTCACCAACCCTGTATGCCAACAACACCCCCTAAAATCAAGACGCACACAAAATGGGAACATCAGCACCATCCACGTTACCACCTCCACTCAACATCTTTTAAAAAAAAATTAAGCTGTAATTAAAATTTAATTTAGTGTATATATACAAAAAAAACTAAACACACCATATATATAAGCAAATACAGAAATGTTCATTATACTCTCATTAATCATATCAACAAATATATAAATAAAAACAATAACAATCATATTCTTATTAAAAATAATAAAAGTCATTAATACCTTATAATAAAAATATTAATTAACAAATATATCAAAGATAAATGATAATATCTTTATTACTACATTAATACTCATTCACAACAATCTTTTATTTTTAAAACAAAAATATTACAATAGTAAAAGCTTAAATATTTTTTTCAAATCCTACTATCTTATCTTACTTATATTATTATTATATTATTATTATTATTATTATAAAATAATTTAGCTGTTACCTTTGTCCAGGCGATGGAAAAATCCTATGTGAGAAACACCTTTTGTCTATCTCACTAAGGTCTAAACTTTTACCTGTTTTAATGTTATTTTTTATTTTATAATTAAAAATGGAAAAAGAAAAAACAGTATACAATTTTGTACATTATATAATATATATAATATATATAACATATAATATAATCAAAATAATATATACTATATCAGATTTCACTTTTCTAATAAAACTTCTATCTCTATTATAATTTTCGCGCCTATATGATACTACTTAAAGGAGCTATTTCATTAGCTTTTTACTTAAGCAGATCTCAGGCCCAAACAAACGACTTTTCTGGTGGTCCAACCCTTTTTAAAAGATCGTTTTCTCCAAAACCCTCTCTAATCCCCTTCTCTATCTCTCTAAACCCCTAAAGTTTCTCCCTCTCATTCCCCCACCATTCTCTCTGTCTTCTCAATCCCTTTCCTGAAGTGAAGTCTAAAAATGGATTTTTGGATGAATCCAAATTTACATCCATCTGGAATATTCCGGTTGGATTGGGAATTGGATTTAGGAATGAGAATTCCCAGATTGAGAGCTATGATTCACAGACTTATTTCAACACCATGGCGCCAACTTTATGATCCAAAAGTTTTAAAAGTGTTGAGTAAGGTAATAAAAAAAGATATAAAAGCGAGATTTGTTTTTGACTTGTATATTTTAAATATCAACAAACGTTAGTTTCTTGATTTCAAATATTGTGAAATAATTTTACAATATATATATATATATATATATATATATATATATATATATATATAATATATATATATAATATATATATATATTATATATATATATATATATATATATTAGTATATAATATAAATATATATATACAATATACTTATATATATATATATATATATATATATATAATATATTATATATATATATATATATATATATATAGTATATATATGCACGATAATATATATGTAATTTATATATATATATATATATATATATATTATATATATATATTATATATATATATATATATATATATATATATATATATATATATATATATATATATATATATATATATATATATCGATTCCAAACACACTCACCACTATACATCCGCTTAACCAACCGACTATCATCCATCCTTTCCACATCACCAAACCATCTTAACGTACTTGCATTTTATTCTCTCATTTACCCCCTTCTTCACACCAGACAATTCTGTAATACGTTTATTCCTCATTTTATCAATTCTTCTCACACCTAATCCACCCTTATGATTAATGTCCATCTGAACACATTGTACTTTTGAACTGCACATCTTATTTCAGACCATAGTATCACAATTATACATTGGCACAGGTAACACCAGACCCTTATGTAGGACCCTAGGGCACACAAAACATAGTCCCTTTACATCCACCAACGATTTAATTGCACCAGTCACCTTCCTGCCACCCACAACTATCCTACTACACTCTGCATCATTCGTTCCCTTTTCATCCAACATATATCTTTCTATTTAAACTCAGACACTTGTTCCAGCTGCTCACCATCTAACATAACTTCACATTGAGGACTGTCCTCATTCATAACCATAACCTTACTCTTGGCGATCTACCTTTATTTTCAAACTCCTCCTTTTACACACCCTTCCAAATCCCTCTACCAATCCACTCAAACTCTCTTCAAATTCACCACACAAAACCAAATCATCAGCATCTAATAGGTAGAGCACACTCCACTCTCTTCCATTCTCCATCATTCTAACACCATCCCCTGCCACACTCACATCTAAATCTTTCATGATCTCATCAATATATAAATTGAATAACCAAGGAGATATAACACATTCAGTGTTCTAACCTCACTCCGC